>CAJHNH020006128.1:0-14847 GCA_905116865.2 Candidula unifasciata | reverse complement strand
TTTTTCCCCCCGGCCGGGAAAAAACTATCGACTATTGCCCTGATCAGTCATGCAAGTAAAATTCTACTAAAATTATAATGAGAAGACTGCAAAAGAAAAGGGGAAAGAAGAGATTAATGTACTCAGGCTGGATTGAAAGGGAAGAGGAACAAGAGAGAAGTGTAGAGAATTTAATGAAAATCTGTTCTTATGTTTTGTGGATTATTCAAAAGCATTTTGACTGTGTACAACATCAGAAGCTTTGGAAATCATGAGGAATATGCGGCTTTCCATCACCATATAGTGCAGCCCCTCATTAAAATGCTCTATCAAGACCAACAAGCAGCAGTCAGAATAGATGGAGAGACATCAGACTGGTTTGGCATCAAGCAAGGAGTCCGTCAGGGATGTGTGCTGTCACCGTATTTGTTCAACCTGTACGCCGAAAATATAATGAGAAATGTAAGAGATTGATATAAACAAGGAACAATATGATGCCCTAAAACATCGGTGGTCATGAAATACCAGAAACTCGTTATGCTGGATGATACAGTATTACTATAAACATCACAAAATGGTTAGAAAACTTATTAACCTCCCTCCAAAGAAATAGTGAAAATCATAACTTATTTCTTAAACACAGCAAAAACAAAGATAATGCATACAAAAACAAAACTGCCATGGAGAAGGAAATATATGTTAATGAGGAAAGATTGGAAGTGGTGGAAAATTCGAATATCTTGGGTCACTGGTTACAAACAATGGTAACACAATGAAAGAAATTAAACGGCGACTATCAATTGCTCTCAAAGACTAAAACAACTGAATAAATTTTTTTTATGGAATTGTACAGATTAGAATTACAAAAGTCAGATTTTTAAAGAGCAGCATCTTTCCCATTGCCAACATACGCCTGTGAGAACCCTTGGGACACTTACTAAACAAGCGGAACAGCGCATAAATGCATGCTGAATATAAATGTTACAGACAGGTTCTAAGAATATCTTGGGTAAAGAAAAAGAACAAATGCATCAATACTTCAAGAGCTGAATATTGAAGAGGGTTGGATAGTAAAGACAATAAAACAAAGAAAATTGAAATATTTTGGTCACTTGAAACGTTCTGAATGAATGACACGGAGAAAAACATATATTACTTTTAACGATAAATAAATGATACCATATGAACTACCTATTTAAAAAAAAAGATGCTCAGTGATAAATAAATCACCTCGAAAATTAAGAAAAATAAAAAAAAAAAAAAAGTACGTACAAAGTTAAAAACATCAAAGTACAGTAACACTTTGATTAACATCACTGGTTTAACCGTCAGTTTTTCTTATACGTCCTCATCTAAAAAAAATGTAGGACTAATCAGGTGAAATATCACACCAAAAGAAGTAACAGATTATTTAGAATGCAACCAAATGGATAGGGGTTTTACAATTTTGAACAATGATGAAACCGATTCAGCTATGAATATCATTAAAGAAAAAAGAAACTGATGGCGATAAAGGACCAGTTCTTTACACAAACTAGCTACTCAGTAGCAGAAACGATGTTTTTTTTTTTTTTAGTATCCAGAAGCCATGAGTTGTTAACCCTTAGGCTCGGTACTATGGATATCGCAACCCTTCGGCCTTGATTCCATGATAGATTCCGTAAATCTGGGAGAAATGTGGCTTTTCTGCCTACCCCCGGGCGTGAACCCGGACCACAAGGAGTTCGTCACCCGGTCACCGCGCAGTCCGGTTTAGCCAACTACGCTAGCAAGCCGGGCAAACAATGTTATCAAAGTGGATCGACTGATTTGAAATGAAAGAGGAGACAAATGCAACATAAATCCGACTTCTGCCTAACATACGGAACGTGGCTGAGTAGAAAGCTTGTGTCTCAAAGACAAAGACAGAGATGACAAAGGTTTCAAGTATTACAATACATTTCTGTACATGACTCCACTTACACTAAAGTTTACAGTTATCGTTTTGTAAAATTAAATACAATATATATCTATTAGTCGACTCTGTGGCTAAGTCGATGCGAACGCTTCGTAATGCCGAGGTGCCGGGTTTGATTCCAGCTGCGGGCCATGCGCCTTGCGTTGGTTTCGACAGTGGTATCAAGAGAGCCGACCGTCCAGTGGGCATTGGCAAACTACTGTACGTAAATTTGTCTAGAGAAACCACACAACAGCCAGGGGCTGCTGGGGTTGGTTCTGCAACGTCCTGTAAGGAATACGCAACTAACTAACCTATGTATGTATTATTTACTTGTGAAGGACACTGTTGCTATTGCACCCCCCGGACTGATCTCTAGTTGCACGATCTCTTGGCCCCTAAAGACGTAACGTGACTGATTAAGCCCATTCTATGTGAAATAATCAGGAATCGTATGCCCTGTTTGAGGGATCCACGAGGGTTGCTGCTGGTGATACGGAACTGGGCGTTTGCGTTGTGCTCGGGGAGAAATTACCTCTTTGTGGCACGTTTTCAACTCATTCATTGGCATATTGTGCTACTATATGTCACATCGAACTCACAGTCTATTTCCAAATTACGTTTCTTTCTGTGCAATCACTTCGATATAACTGATTGCAGACAGTTCAACAGCTTTGGCTTCTGTCGTCAAAGTTCGGCTCACGGTTTTTCTCGAACGTCTTCATGTCATCAGTTCATATATTTCCCCTTTCAGTAGCTAAGTGGTCGAGTGGTCAGTACCTGAGTGGTCAGTACCTGAGTGGTCGAGTGGTCAGTAGCTGAGTAGTCGAGTAGTCAGTACCTAAGTGGTCGAATGGTCAGTAGCTGAGTGGTCGAGTGGTCAGTAGCTGAGTGGTCGAGTGGTCAGCACCTGAGTGGTCGAGTGGTCAGCACCTGAGTATTCGAGTGGTCAGTACCTGAGTGGTCAGTACCTGAGTAGTCGAGTGGTCAGTACCTAAGTGGTCGAGTGGTCAGTACCTGAGTGGTCGAGTGGTCAGTATCTGAGTGGTCGAGTGGTCAGTAGCTGAGTGGTAGAGTGGTCAGTGCCTGAGTGGTCGAGTGGTCAGTGCCTGAGTGGTCGAGTGGTCAGTACCTGAGTGGTCGAGTGGTCAGTATCTGAGTGGTCGAGTGGTCAGTAGCTAAGTGGTAGAGTGGTCAGTGCCTGAGTGGTCGAGTGGTCAGTGCCTGAGTGGTCGAGTGGTCAGTACCTGAGTGGTTCAGTGGTCAGTAGCTGAGTGGTCGAGTGGTCAGTAGCTGAGTGGTCGAGTGGTCAGTAGCTGAGTGGTCGAGTGGTCAGTATCTGAGTGGTCGAGTGGTCAGTAGCTGAGTGGTCGAGTGGTCAGTACCTGAGTGGTCGAGTGGTCAGTACCTGAGTGGTCGAGTGGTCATTTTTATTTTCAAAAGAAGAAGTATATGGTTGATGATCCTCTATTCGTCTTTTCTCAAAATGTGACCAGTATAACGCCATCTTGTCTGTCTTGTGTCGGCTCTGTGGCTAATTCGATGGAAACGCTTCGTAATGCCGGGATGCCGGGTTCGATCCCAGCTGCGGGCCATGCGCCTTGCGTTGGTTTCGACAGTGGTATCAGGGGGCCGACTTCTAGAAGCAATGGCAAACTACTGGACTATACCACCTCATCCACCCTAAAGTCTCGATCTGGCACCCTCTGATTGTCATCTGTTTGGTCCACTGGGGTCACTAGGCCAAACTTTATTTTTGTTTATTTACAGAGTTAAAGCAATCAATTTATAATGGTCATTTGAAGAGATACATGTTATTACATTTGCATACTTCAAGTGTGAAAAAATCATGGTTGTCATGGCAATAGCCGCCATCTTGTGGGGAAAAACAATATGTACTTAGAATGCTAAAATTTCAAAAACATACATACGTATTAAAAATAGATCATAGATTTTTACCCTTTTATCACATTTAGTTTTTATCACATTATTAACTAAACTTTTAAATGATATTTATAACAGTGGGTATATTCCAAATGACCTCTTAAAATCCATATTTATAGCTCTGCCGAAGAAACCAGGCACTTTAAAATGTGAAGACCATCGCACAATAAGTCTTATGAGTCACATGACTAAGATTTTACTGAGAATAATTATGAGAAGAATAAGAAACAAAATTAAACCAGAAATCAGCGATGAACAATGTGGATTTGTAGAAGGAAAAGGTACAAACAATGCCATATACATCCTAAGGACATTGTCAGAAAGAGCTATAGAAGTAAAGACTGATTTGTACTTATGCTTCTTAGACTTTACAAAAGCATTTGACTGTGTGAAGCGTGGAGAAGTAATCAAACTGTTAGAAAAATTAAACATTGATGGGAAAGATCTAAGAATAATAAAGAATATGTATTGGCAGCAAACAGCAGCTATAAGGATTAACAACTGTTTAGTTACATTTCAAAGCATAAAGAGGGGCGTACTACAAGGATGTGTACTGTCACCTGATTTGTTTTCAATATACAGTGAATATATTATGAGATCTTTAATTGATATGCCCGGAATCGTGGTTGGTGGGCACAATATAAACAATTTACGTTATGCTGATGACACAGTCTTGATAGCAACAAGTCAGAAAGAATTACAGGAAATGATATACATTGTGGTGTTAGAAAGTGGAAGAATGGGCCTCAGTTTGAATAATGGAAAGACAGAAGTAATGGTGGTATCAAAGAAACAAATTATTCCTAAATGTGTAATAAAAGTCAATAGTGTTATTTTAAGACAAGTACAGAAATTTAAGTATCTGGGCACATGGATAACATCAGATGGAAGATGCATAACTGAAATAAGAAACAGAATTGGACAGGCAAAAACTGCATTTTATAAAATGAAAAACATCTTGTGCAATATATCCTTGTCATTGAGAGTTAGAAAAAGAATTCTTGCTTGCTACATACATCCAGTTTTAACATATGGATGTGAATCCTGGACAATCGGTAGGCAGGCCAAACAATTTTTAGAGGCCTCAGAGATGTGGTTTTACAGAAGAATGCTTACAATACCTTGGACAGCCAAAAAGAGCAACCAAGAGGTTTTAAAAGAGGCGGCAGCCCGAAGACAACTTATCACTGACATCAGAAGGAGACAGTCATCATTTTTCGGCCATGTTATGAGAAGAGGGAAAATAGAACATGTTGTGACCACTGGAAAGATCTGTGGAAGGAGGGATAGAGGAAGACAACGAGAGAAGATGCTTGACAGTCTTGTTGCATGGCATGGAGGTGTGTCGGCACACGAAGTGATACATGCTGCAGGAGATCGCGGATTATGGAGAGGCATGATCGCCCACGCCAGTCGGCAAGGCACCTGATGATGATGATGATGATGATCACATTTAGTGGTACAGGTTTGATTTATTTACTATAAACATGTTTTTAAATATTTTTCGTAGAATTTTAAAATGTAGGTTTATTGAAAAAGTCGAAAAATCGTGCATTAAAAGACAATAATCAAATTTTAAAAAACAAAAACTTTCTAAAAATCTACTTTTCAAAAGACCAGTTTCTATAATATTGTTCAAGGAGTATCCATACTCAATTTCATGTTTTTAGTCCTTATATTAGCTGAGATTTTAGGATTTCACACACACAACAAACAGAAATATAAAAATGTGAAAAAAAAAAAAAACCAGACTTTTAAACTTTTTTTTTTTTTAATTTTAAAAAAGTGCATGGGTTGGTGACTTTAGTATTAACTTTTCAAAGCTAAATTGTTTACGAATGACACAAATTGTGTGTGTAATCTATTCTACGAATGCCGAATTTTACAACAACGAGCACATTGAAAAAGTGATATTTTTGTCATAAATTGGAAAAAATGCCGTGTAATTTTTTTTTTTTTTTAATCGATCACCGGCTGTGAATTCCAGTGGAAGGTCCCGGTTAATCGTCCGCTTGGACTTTTGGCTTTCACCTGGACCTGATTTTTGCGTGTACAACCGTTTTTCATTTCCCTGCCTCATGGGCAGCTGTACTCCAACTTCAAAGGAAGACGTCAGGCCTATTTCTAGGGTGACTGTGGCCATTGTTTTGTGTGGGTCGAGACTTTGCCTGATTTGTGTGGTGTCCACTTTGTCTCCTTCGCCGCAGGTATTGCCCCCGGAGTACCCCTTTGGGGCAGCCCCCTGTGGAACAGTTAGCCCTCAAGGGAAGGCAGGGGCAGATAATGGGCATTCCCCGCCATCCAAGGAGGCTTCCATGTATGCAGAGCCGGCACATGGCGCTCTGGTTCTGGGCTCACCCAAGGAATCGTCACGTCCTGCACATGCCTGCTTAACCTCACAACCGTATCAGGCCTCCCGCTCGACAGGGGCTGCGCCCTCTGGAAGTCAGCGGGGAGCAGCCCGTGGGTTTTGGACTTTTGTGACCACACAGATAGGTACATTCTTTTTTCTTCGCACGTTAGATTTCTTTGACGAGCCGTTAGCCCGACAAAATTTTACATCCTGCATCAGGCATATCGTTATCAGTTTTGTCCCAACACTCGGGCGAGTGGGGTCTTTGGGTGTGGACCTTCGGTCTTTTTCAGTTCAATACAAATTTTGATGGTCACATTTTGATCCGTATGATCTAGTTTTGTCGGACATTTAGGCTTAGCCATCCGATGGATGGTTGCTGTTGTGGTGTACCTCAGCGCGGTGACGACGACACTGAGGGTTAACCGAGGATGTACATGAATGGCCAGCCTATGGATGGTTGCTGTTGTGGTGTACCTTAGCGCGGTGACGACGACACTGAGGGTTAACCGAGGATGTACAAGGATGGCCAGCCTATGGATGGTTGCTGTTGTGGTGTACCTCAGCGCGGTGACGACGACACTGAGGGTTAACAGAGGATGCGCAGTGAACAATGTTCTCTTTATTCCGCAGTCTTTTAACCAAGGGTTGAAATTTTGGCTGTACGTTTGGCAAACCTGCTCATGTTCCTAATGAGTTTTGATAACATTTTTTACCCAAGCGTTTGGGGGGCGGGCTGATGAGAGCCACAAGTACACATCACCTCTGGGGCCGCCGAACTCCGAGATCCCCTGACAGCTCTGTTAATGCTCATTTGAGACATTATCCGTGGCGCACGACGAGGACGTGCTGTAGGGGTCTTGCGTGAGGTTCCGTACAACCAGGATAGTAAAGGACTGGCGCCCGAGTGACGTACGGAGTATCTCCTTATACACATCATGTTGGACTTAACTTCCCCTCACGCCTGTGACATAAATCACCGTGCCGTGTAATGATGCACTCCGTGTAACAAGGGTTCAAGATGATGAAGGAATGATTGATACAACGAAGAAATAAATACATGGTCAAGACATAATCTGTCACAGCCTAGGAAAACTGCACTTGTGTGGTTCTGGCCTAAAGCCGTACAAGCTGATCAGGATTCTTCTTCTTATGTCGTCTCACTGATAGCAGGTTGTCACCCAGTCCCGTGGTTTTGTCGTCTCACTGATACCAGGTTGTCACCCAGTGTCATGGTTTTGTCGTCTCACTGTTACCAGGTTGTCACCCAGTGTCATGGTTTCGTCGTCTCACTGTTACCAGGTTGTCACCCAGTCCCGTGGTTTTGTCGTCTCACTGTTACCAGGTTGTCACCCAGTGTCATGGTTTTGTCGTCTCAGTGTTACCAGGTTGTCACCTAGTGTCGTGGTTTCGTCGTCTCACTGTTACCAGATTGTCACCCAGTCCCGTGGTTTTGTCGTCTCACTGTTACCAGGTTGTCACCCAGTGTCATGGTTTTGTCGTCTCACTGTTACCAGGTTGTCACACAGTGTCGTGGTTTCGTCGTCTCACTGTTACCAGGTTGTCACCCAGTGTCGTGGTTTTGTCGTCTCAGTGTTACCAGGTTGTAACCCAGTGTCGTGGTTTTGTCGTCTCACTGTTACCAGGTTGTCACCCAGTCCCGTGGTTTTGTCGTCTCACTGTTACCAGGTTGTCACCCAGTGTCATGGTTTTGTCGTCTCACTGTTACCAGGTTGTCACCCAGTGTCGTGGTTTGGTCGTCTCAGTTACCAGGTTGTCACCCAGTGTCGTGGTTTTGTCGTCTCAGTGTTACCAGGTTGTAAACCAGTGTCGTGGTTTTGTCGTCTCAGTGTTACCAGGTTGTAACCCAGTGTCGTGGTTTTGTCGTCTTAGTGTTACCAGGTTGTAACCCAGTGTCGTGGTTTTGTCGTCTCACTGTTACCAGGTTGTCACCCAGTGTCATGGTTTTGTCGTCTCACTGTTACCAGGTTTTCACCCAGTGTCGTGGTTTTGTCGTATTACTGTTACCAGGTTGTAACCCAGTCCCGTGGTTTTGTCGTCTCACTGTTACCAGGTTGTCACCCAGTGTCATGGTTTTGTCGTCTCACTGTTACCAGGTTTTCACCCAGTGTCGTGGTTTCGTCGTCTCACTGTTACCAGGTTGTCACCCAGTCCCGTGGTTTTGTCGTCTCACTGTTACCAGGTTGTCACCCAGTGTCATGGTTTTGTCGTCTCACTGTTACCAGGTTGTCACCCAGTGTCGTGGTTTCGTCGTCTCACTGTTACCAGGTTGTCACCCAGTGTCGTGGTTTTGTCGTCTCAGTGTTACCAGGTTGTAACCCAGTGTCGTGGTTTCGTCGTCTCACTGTTACCAGATTGTCACCCAGTGTCGTGGTTTTGTCGTCTCAGTGTTACCAGGTTGTAACCCAGTGTCGTGGTTTTGTCGTCTCAGTGTTACCAGGTTGTAACCCAGTGTCGTGGTTTTGTCGTCTCAGTGTTACCAGGTTTTCACCCAGTGTCGTGATTTTGTCGTCTCACTGTTACCAGGTTGTCACCCAGTGTCATGGTTTTGTCGTCTCACTGTTACCAGGTTTTCACCCAGTGTCGTGGTTTTGTCGTATTAATGTTACCAGGTTGTAACCCAGTCCCCGTGGTTTTGTCGTCTCACTGTTACCAGGTTGTAACCCAGTCCCGTGGTTTTGTCGTCTCACTGTTACCAGGTTGTAACCCAGTGTCGTGGTTTTGTCGTCCCACTGTTACCAGGTTGTAACCCAGTCCCGTGGTTTTGTCGTCTGACTGTTACCAGGTTGTAACCCAGTGTCATGGTTTTGTCGTCTCACTGTTACCAGGTTGTAACCCAGTGTCGTGGTTTTGTCGTCTCACTGTTACCAGGTTGTCACCCAGTGTCATGGTTTTGTCGTCTCACTGTTACCAGGTTGTCACCCAGTGTCGTGGTTTCGTCGTCTCACTGTTACCAGGTTGTAACCTAGTCCCGTGGTTTTGTCGTCTCACTGTTACCAGATTGTCACCCAGTGTCATGGTTTTGTCGTCTCAGTGTTACCAGGTTGTAACCCAGTGTCGTGGTTTCGTCGTCTCACTGTTACCAGATTGTCACCCAGTGTCGTGGTTTTGTCGTCTCAGTGTTACCAGGTTGTAACCCAGTGTCGTGGTTTTGTCGTCTCAGTGTTACCAGGTTGTAACCCAGTGTCGTGGTTTTGTCGTCTCAGTGTTACCAGGTTTTCACCCAGTGTCGTGATTTTGTCGTCTCACTGTTACCAGGTTGTCACCCAGTGTCATGGTTTTGTCGTCTCACTGTTACCAGGTTTTCACCCAGTGTCGTGGTTTTGTCGTATTAATGTTACCAGGTTGTAACCCAGTCCCGTGGTTTTGTCGTCTCACTGTTACCAGGTTGTAACCCAGTCCCGTGGTTTTGTCGTCTCACTGTTACCAGGTTGTAACCCAGTGTCGTGGTTTTGTCGTCCCACTGTTACCAGGTTGTAACCCAGTCCCGTGGTTTTGTCGTCTGACTGTTACCAGGTTGTAACCCAGTGTCATGGTTTTGTCGTCTCACTGTTACCAGGTTGTAACCCAGTGTCGTGGTTTTGTCGTCTCACTGTTACCAGGTTGTCACCCAGTGTCATGGTTTTGTCGTCTCACTGTTACCAGGTTGTCACCCAGTGTCGTGGTTTCGTCGTCTCACTGTTACCAGGTTGTAACCTAGTCCCGTGGTTTTGTCGTCTCACTGTTACCAGATTGTCACCCAGTGTCATGGTTTTGTCGTCCCACTGTTACCAGGTTGTAACCCAGTCCCGTGGTTTTGTCGTCTGACTGTTACCAGGTTGTAACCCAATGTCATGGTTTTGTCGTCTCACTGTTACCAGGTTGTAACCCAGTGTCGTGGTTTTGTCGTCTCACTGTTACCAGGTTGTAACCCAGTCCCGTGGTTTTGTCGTCTCACTGTTATCAGGTTGTCACCCAGTGTCGTGGTTTCGTCGTCTCAGTGTTACCAGGTTGTAACCCAGTGTCGTGGTTTTGTCGTCTCACTGTTACCAGGTTGTAACCCAGTGTCGTGGTTTTGTCGTCTCACTGTTACCAGGTTGTCACCCAGTGTCATGGTTTTGTCGTCTCACTGTTACCAGGTTTTCACCCAGTGTCGTGGTTTTGTCGTATTACTGTTACCAGGTTGTAACCCAGTCCCGTGGTTTTGTCGTCTCACTGTTACCAGGTTGTAACCCAATCCCGTGGTTTTGTCGTCTTACAGTTACCAGGTTGTAACCCAGTGCCGTGGTTTTGTCGTTCCACTGTTACCAGGTTGTAACCCAGTCCCGTGGTTTTGTCGTCTGACTGTTACCAGGTTGTAACCCAGTGTCATGGTTTTGTCGTCTCACTGTTACCAGGTTGTAACCCAGTGTCGTGGTTTTGTCGTCTCACTGTTACCAGGTTGTAACCCAGTCCCGTGGTTTTGTCGTCTCACTGTTACCAGGTTTTCACCCAGTGTCGTGATTTTGTCGTCTCACTGTTACCAGGTTGTAACCCAGTGACGTGGTTTTCTGTATCAGTCTTGCGCTTCTTGGGTGTCTTGAACGTTGCCTGTCTGATGTCCGCAAAAGTCTGTCCTTTAATATTCAATGTTTCTCGAGTAGTAGCAGTTAAATAACCACTGCCAGTTTGCTTGGCCTGTCGCGTGGCGGGGCAGGAAAAAATATGACCTGTTTGGTGCCCGTCTCCTTCCAGGCGAGCCATTGCCAAGCCACCATGACGCTTGATGTGGCCAAAACATTTCAACTTTTGAGACAGGATGCTGTTTATGAGACAGTTCTCGTTGTCTTGTTCTTCTGACTTGTTTCGAGCAGTCGCCAATGTTAATCACTAGAAAGCCCAAGTATTCGAAATCTGTTACATTTTCTATTTCTTCATTTTCGATTGTGATATGTAGTTAGTGTGTTGTATTTACTGAGGATATAATTTGTTTTCTTTTAAATTCAGAAAAAGATTCAATTCCTCGCTGTGCTTTTTGACAGCCAGAATTATTTTTCTAAACCTTGTACACTGTTGGAAAAGAGAACTATGCCGTCTGTATATCTGAGTTCTGGGAAAGTATTCCCTCCAATTTTATGTGGATCAAAGCTCTCACATGCCTTATCTCTAATTGCGTTTCTTATAACATTTTCAGAATATATGTTAAAGTGGGAAGAAGAAAAAAATACAGCCCTGTCTCACTCCTTTCTGCACTTCAAACCACTCTGATGTTTCATCAGCTACTCTGACCGCTGCCTGTTGTTTATGGTAAAGAGTTTCCAATAAGTTCACTTGTTGTTTTGGAAATCCCATGCATCTCATTATATGCCACAATTTATGGCAGTTTAGTGCCTTGCTGTAGTCTATAAAACAGGTATGAAGATCTATCTTGTATTCTCTACACTTCTCTTTTATGGTCTCAATTCTCAATTATGGTCTCTTGTACCTCTGCCACGTCTAAAACCCGCTTGTGTTTCTTGTATTTCATATTCCAGTTTCTCCCCAGTGGGTTCAGGGGACCTAATATAAAGGGGGGGGGGGGGGGGAATGGGAATATAGCCCCACTGCCTACCCAAAAGCATGTCGTAAGAGTCGACTAAATGGAAACTTCCTTCGAAGTCGGAGTGCATCTGCCTGAGAGGCAAGAAACCAGCAGTCTGCATACACATGTGTGAGATCTGTAAAACGGATGCACACGTAACACTCAGGTTCTGGAACAAGACTACAGTCCAAAATTGGATTAAACAACCACAACTTTCCGCCAGAGTTTACAGCTGGTGAACACGAAAAAGAACAGAAGAAGATATTCCAATTTAATCTCAATCCTTTTCAAAATTATATGCAGAATGATTTTGCTGGCGTGACTAATTAGAGATATAGTACCATAATTGTTATATAATTTGAGATTTCCTTTTTCGGGAGGGGAATATGTACTGATCTTTTCCACGCTTTGTGCCAGTCAGCACTGTGCCAGATTTTCACGCACAGTGCATGGTATAGAAGGACGTTGGCTTCTCCTCCAGCCTGAATTAACTCTGCTGGTGTGTCGTCACATCCCGGAGATTTGCTTGATTTCAGGTTCTTTATTGCTATTCTTACTTCCTCTAATAGAGATTCAGGCTCTTTTTCTTCGATTTCTTCGGTACTTCTTCTTCTTCGTTCACCGGCTGTGAAGGTCAGGTTAATCGTCCGCTTGAACTTTTGGCTTTTATCTGGACATCTGGCATAGGTTTTCTAATCGATGTACATTTCTCCACAATACTCATTCCATCTTTCAAGTATTTCTTTGCTCTCCTTCAAGGCCGTGTCATTTTTATCGTTTATTACAATCATTGAAGGTTTGAATTTTGTTGTTAGTGTTCTGATCTCTTTGAACTCTGTCCTTCCCTGTTGCTAGAGATGCTCTATTTTGTTGCATAATTTGATTACAAATTGCTTCTTGTCTTCTCTAATCGCATTTCTCACTTTTTGCTGTGGTTTTTATATACTGTGTTGCTGGTTTCTGTCCTTGTTTGTTTCAATTTTCTTCTTTTTCAAACTAGCCTCGACATTTTTTCTGTGATGTACTCCTGTTTCTTCTATACTTTCAAAGGTATCATATTTTGCGCTGTTGTAATGATTATATCTATTGCCCATGTGGCCAGTTCATCAGGTGACATTTCTTCCTGAACTGCCATCAATATCTCAAATTTATTTTTCACCATTACACCGAACTCTTATGGTGTCAGAGTTAGATCAACACGAACTGGGTGTGGCCCTTTCAGAACTTTTCTGAGTTTCAACTTGCCGTAGGAACAGAAGAAAAAAAAAGTCAAGTTCAACCAGCATCTCCGAAGGGAGAGCTTTCGGTTATAATTGTGGCGAGGTTATATGGGCCATTTGAAATGGCTTAGCATTGGTCGCCACCAGGTAGCCATGAAAGAGTTGTTTGCAGTGTTAATGTGATCAAAGAAGACAGACCCAAATACTGTCCCGAACGGAGACGAGGTCGTCTACCGACCAGCCAATGTGCGAACCTTTCGCTGATGTAACACGCACTTAAAAACGTCACAAGAACAAACCTTTCTTCATCGCCAACAGAAACAGCCGTACTAGAACTTCTAGAACTATCGACCAATCAGCCATAACAATACACTGAAGGATCAGAGGTCAGAACAGGAGTTGCTGTTTTTGGCTAGTCGCAGGTAATTTCCGGTTGCTGAGTGATCCGTAAGCCTGGCATCAGAGTAGACATTTGTTTCTACCGGCAGCCAGCTTATCTTCGCCTGCACTTGAAATGATGAACGGTTGTTGGGACGGCAGGATTAATGCATTGTTCATGGATGTGTGTTCCAGTTAACTGTGCCGGGGCAAACGGAAGTAGGAAGTGTTTAGTGCTGGAGTGGTCCCTGTTACCTCCAGTTGTAAAGATTTTGTGTAGGAATGAATCAATAAATCGAGAACTGATGTCATTGCGGCAGGAACATTTTCTCAGTAGCCAGCGAAGAGATGACATGCTTATAGTACCAATTGCAACCTGATTAAAAGCCTGCCTCCATGTTTATCCTCAATGTTAAATATCTTCCAAAAACCTATACTCACGCCCCCCCCCCCCCCTTTCTCCCCCTCTTCGCCTCACCTTTCAAATTAAAAGTTGAATGAATTCGTCTTTAAATGTTAGGATGCTCTGATTGTTTTGTCGCAGTATACATTTGATGCAAGAGCCTTCCCCGCGTCCGCTTTATCATAAAGTGGCTTATCGCAAAGAAGAGTAGCAGCAGCCAGTCTGTCAACCTGCTGATTACCCCGCACACCCAAGTCCTGAAGAGAAAATGGATGAAATGCTCCTTATCTGAGTAGTACTAAGCACGCCTCTCTACGTGTAGAACGCCAGTTTCCGTTTCAGATGATTAACTCCGAGTTACAATAGCATCATCATGTGGCATACTGAACTCAAATTTAACAGGCCGTTAGGCGATCGTCTAGAAAATGTATCCATTTCTGAAATATAATTAGCTCTTTGAAAACTGTGGCCTGATAGAGGTCGACCAAGTCTAAAATGCCAGTAGAATTCGGGACACGCATTATATACACAGTGTGTCGCCAGACAAGGCAGATCTAAAAAGAATAATTGGTTGGTCAACGTTATGCTACAAGTGTCAAACTTGGACCCTAAAAATAAGCTTTCACTTTCTCTTTTACTGCGTCGAATGTTCAGGGAGATATAAAGTTTTGCTTCTGGCTCTTCTGGTCACCTCGCCCACAAGCTTATTGTACTGTTGCAATATTTTTGATGTTATCTGTCCATCCTATTCCTGGTCTATCTTGTGCTCTACGATTTCCTCATCTTGTGATCCTGCAGCTTTTGCAGCAATATTTGTTCCCAATTGGTGTTACATTAGAGGTAGCAAATCAGGTCGAGAAAGAGATATGTCATGCAGCAGGAGCAACACCTTTTACACAAAATGCTGCCAGGCTCTGTGCTACACCATCGCTAATTACCCCTCCCCCCCCCCTCTCCCCCGCCCTCTTCCCCCTTATTTGTTGCTTCTCTAAACTGTGCAATGAAGCCCTATCTTCTGGAAAGTCAGGGAGATTCCAACAACCAAACAGCAAATAGAAATAAAACAATAATCAA
>CAJHNH020006127.1:0-14853 GCA_905116865.2 Candidula unifasciata | reverse complement strand
GATCAGCATGTTGAGCTTTTCTTATTTATGTTCTTCTAAATATTTTCCTAGGACCTTTTGTTTCAGATTTTAATGCTTGTTTTGTAATTCTTTGCTTCTTTCGTCTCAGTGTGTGCCCACCCTTCTCTGTCTTATTGCAGTCTATATAAGCATTTGTTCAGACATTTCTCTGATTTTTTTTTTTTTTTTATTCATCCCATTTTATGTTCATGATTTTTCTCACATATACTTTCGCTGGCTAATGTTAGAATTGAAGATCCCTAGTTTTGTCTTGAAGCAGTATAATTTGGAGCTGAATATTTTATGAAGGCTTTTAAGGACGTATTGCTTCTCCAGTGCATATTACAATTTTCTTCATTGTATCTCTAAAAGTCATAATTGCTAACTAGATCAGACAAATGGTCCGTTACGTTTATTGCTTGTTCTCCAGCATGACATCTACATGATCTGTTGTTCCTTTCTTTATTATATTCGTTTGCTCATAACTTATTTCTAGTTCTATTTTGATGCTGCAGACGACAAATTCTATGTCCGAAATCTAGAAAATGTCACATAGACTATTTTCAGTACCCACTGCACATTCTGAACCATGCAGTACCCAGTGCACATTCTGAACCATGCAGTACCCAGTGCACATTCTGAACCATGCAGTACCCAGTGCACATTCTGAACCATGCAGTACCCAGTGCACATTCTGAACCATGCAGTACCCAGTGCACATTCTGAACCATGCAGTACCCAGTGCACATTCTGAACCATGGCATACATTTCTATAAAGTGCCTTATATTTGCTAATATGCTATAGCATTTAAATATATATATATATATATATATATATATATATATATATATATATATATATATATATATGTGTGTGTGAAAGTGTGTGAATATATGAGTATATATATATATTTGAGGTAGTTTCAAAAGCTGCTATGATTTACCGTAATATGTAGTAGTAAGTAGCACTGCAATGATTTACATTACACTTCTTTGAAAATAGTTTCATTCAGCCACTACATACGTATTCAAACATTGCAGGTGTTAAAATCATTTCTGAAACTCCCTCTTTGACACTTTTTTGTCAACTGCTTTGTTGCACTGATGATAACGTCCACAGATTTCTTGAATTGTTGCACTCACAAAGAGAGAGAACGGAGAAAGAAAAAAAAAAAATCTCTTTGTAGAAAAAAAAAACCTAGAGTTGATAAACATACTTACGCTCTTAAAAGAAGCTGTTCACAAAATGCGATTAGTTATTAATCAAGATAAGACAGAATACATGATAAAAACAAGACAGGGGAATAATATAAACTCCTGCCACCTACACCTAGATAATAATAAAATCAAGCGAACGGAAGCATGTACGTGCTTAGGTGCAAAACTCAACTGCTCCAACATGCTAATAGCAGAAATACAATCTAAAATACAATCTGGAAACAAAGCATATCAACCCCTTTAACATCAGCAAAAGTTAAAGTCTTTATCTCACAACAAAAATATCAAAAATGTATCAAACGCCGTTAAGACTAATTGTCTTATATGGCACTGACGCTTGGAGCACAACTAAAAGAGATGACACCGTATTACACATATTCAAAATCAGAGTCCTACTTTAACCCTATCAACATTGAAAACAGCGAGGAATAGAGAGTGAGAAGCCACAAGAAAATTAATAATCTGTTTAAATCACAATTGATGACTCTCATCATGAAGGTTAACAGACTGAAATAGCTGGGGTATGTTGAGATTATGTCAGATGACAGAAAGGTAAAAACTGTATACATAAAGGAGATGATGGTCGTAGACCAGGAGGCAGACCAAGAAGATGATGGAAAGATAATATTCAGACACACCTACAAATACTTGTCGTCACCAACTGGAAAGAGAAGGCTCACCGGATAAATAGGTTGAGGCGGATGATATCTACAGCACTGAACCTCAAGTGCTTTGAATTCTAAAGAACAAGAAGCGATTAAACAGTTTGGTAAATAGCAGACACTGTTGTTTGTTCCCTTCGCGTACGTTATCATGTATCCTGTTCTGGTACTCAGAATGTGTTGCACCCATCAGCTAGGCCAAATTGATGAATAAAATGTCCCCATATAGGGGCCTAAAATTTCAGCCTCTAAACCAGAAGTGTGCGATCATTTTTGATTCTCGAGCAAAACTGAGATTACCAGCCTGGTCGCGGGCCATATAGAAAACGAAATTCGGATGCCAAACTGTTTTGATATGGTTATAAAAATCCACCGACATACATATTCTCCCAATGTATGAGATTGTTCTCAACAAGTATTTAACAAGCATGATCATAGATTTTGCATTTGTTGCTGGTTATCAATTTAGGTTACCATCTTTTTGTATGCTCACATTTTGAATTTTTCTGTCTGCTTTCCAGAGTATGTTTTTACGTTCTACTATTTTGTGAGCTCAAGCGCCACACAATATAGTGATTGTAAAAAAGTCCTTGGGGTTAGTAAAAGTTGCTTGGAGGCCGGCTTTGGCCCACGGGCCATAGTTTCCCCAACCCTGTTCTGAAGCAGTGTTCCATACACGGCTTTAAAAAAGCGGAAATTGCAGGTAGTGAAGACAGTGGGAGACCAATATGTGACCATAGAACAGACACACAAGAACGCCAAGAAAAAGTGCACACACCTTTTCTATTTCCATCCGTTGTGCTGTCACGTTCTAGATAATTCTGTGTGAAGATAGATATTCTTGATATCAGCTCGAATGCTGTAAGATTTATATAGGATCGAATTACAGCAAGTAAGAATTCTATTCGCCGCCGTGACACATCAGCCTCGAAATTAAAAATTGCCACTGTAGTTTACTTTTTCAGGCATGGTGGTTTTATGTGTTTATACACTGCTTTTATAAATGATCAAACCGCTACAATTTTATTACTGCTACTACTACTTCTACTACTACGTGTGTGCGAAATCACTGGGGATTATAAAGCGTTAATGAAGCTAATGCTTTGTGAGGGGTAGGCACACAAAGGTAAACATATATGTTGACAGCTTGTGAAGGTAAGCATTACAGGCCACTTGAAAATAGTGGATCTTGAGCCATTGGAGGAAAACATTTGTCGCTCGAGGTTTATGACGAATTTGGGGACAAAATGTTTATTGTGCAATCCGCGTGGATTGTAAGTCCTAGTGAGAAAGTGAGTTCCACAGATAACTGGCCGTGGGTGTGAAGGGTCTGGTGATAGTTTCAGTCAATAACTTCCAGTAGGTGTTTGCACGAGCTGTTTCAGTCCGATGTGATAAGTTTTTAACGAGGTGTTTTATTTCTGTGGACTTCATATACTGTCTGACAGTGAGATAGACTTTCGGAATTCTGTAAGTGTGTTTTCTAGAATGGACGGTTGTGCGGCCCATGTGTACTGGAGTCGACAAGGTGACAACTGATTAGCGTTGGTTAACGGCCTCCTTGAGTTCACAGAAGGTATTGGAAAACTGTGTGTACGTTGACCAACATGGCAATGTGACGGAGAAGCATGGGCATGTTAGTCAGTTATGCTTCAATGAGTGGCTGGTAAAGCAGAAACGATGTCTGGAGTTTTCACTAAGAGGTGCATCTGTGTTGAGTCCCAAGGTTAACGGGGTCTTTTAGATTGTCACTGCACATCACATAGTTGTATCTGCGCGATCTAGTGTAAGTTGCCCGTAGCAGGCACCTGGTAGATAGTTCCCTGGGGTGTTTTGTACATGATTGGAAATACTGCCTATGTGATTTTTAGGAAGACAGCAGTAAACTTGTCAATGAGTCATCGATCACCCAACTTTTATCTTATTGGACGTCATGTTTCATCTACAATAAAGGCTGAGTCACTATGAAGGACCATACTTGGTGTGGTGTAGTTTGTAATAGTACTCGTGACATGGTAATGTTACGTGGGTACTGGTGTTAACTGGAGCGTATAGTGGCGCTCTTGTTTGGGTTGGCCATCCCGAGACTCCACTTATCACCATCAGTGTTGGCCGTGTCAGGAAGAGTGGGCGGCGTGTTTGGTGAATAGAAGGAATACATTTTGTAGGTTTAAAGGAAAGACATTTATAGACATTATATATTCAAAAGCCTTGATGCTTGGCTAGCGTGTGTCACATCCTACGACCGCACGTGATACTACAACTTCTGCTACTACTACCACCACCACCACCACCACCACGACTACCACTTCTACTGCTGCTGTTGCTGCTGCTGCAGATGCTGCAACTATTACTTCTATTACTGCTGCTTAAGGAAAGCGACTTATTGTTTTTGTCTTCGCGGTAGAGTACTGTCTGTTCCTACAGCTAAGTTTTCCTTTGAAAAATAATAATATTAATAAGACTGGTAAAAACAATAGCTGTTTGTCTATGCGCATATTCCTTCGCGAATTATCACAGTTGAATATTCTGTGTTAAGCAATCTTTTTATTGCATTTTGTTTGTGATTTTATTAGGGATGTTTAGCGGACACAGAGTACTAGTACATTTTTCCCACTAGGTCATCCACAAGCGATAAACACCCGATGACACAAAGTGCCACCATGTGGATGAGGATCACCCTTGGAGAGATCCCGGAAACCGCGTTCAGCCATTAGACCATTCTTATGGCCGGGTATATTGCGGCCCCTGGCCAGTGTAGGGCTTCAAAATAATGATAAATTGCACCCCACAAGGGGATGACAGATTATTGCTATAGATCACAGAGGCACTAAGCCGTTTTTATAAAGATCACAAAAATAAGCATTAATATAATTATTATCTTCTATCTTCCAGCCGTTTCAATGGAAAACCTCTCTCGCTCTGTCCTCAGTGACTCGCAGACAATGTCAGACTCCGCTAACATCACCATGTCATCATGACATCGCAGAGTATTCATATTTTGACCCCTAGCTCAAAATACCGGATGTTTTGGAGGAAGCAACTCGCTCTAAATGCCAGTCAAATCGCATAATAAAATACGGTATTGTCTCATCTTCATTAACCTTAACGTCTTCCGCGTATCTGATGACATGTAGTTGCACTCAATATCTATTTCCTGTTATCCCAAATTAAGAACAAAGACCTATTTATGTAAAGGAAAAAAAAAGGCGTATGCCACAACGCTCTCTCCCCACCCTCCCGTGACATCCCAATTCATATTGAAGTCTCAGCAAATGCTGACAAGATCTCACTGTGTCAGCTGCCTAAAGCTGTCTTATTGACAGAAATCTTTATACCTTTTGTTTATGGTTTCGTCTTCTTGTGCTAAGGAATATGGCAAGTTGTATTGTGGATGTTCTTCTCATTCTTTTCCTCTTCCACATCCTCCTTCTTCTTCTTTTCTTCTTCTTCTTCTTCTTCTTCTTCTTCTTCTTCTTCTTCTTCTTCTTCTTCTTCTTCTTCTTCTTCTTCTTCTCTTCTTCTTCTTCTTCTTCTTCTTCTTCTCTTCTTCCTTCTTCTTCTTCTTCTTCTTCTTCTTCTTCTTCTCCTCCTCCTTCTTCTTTTTCTTCTTCTTCTTTTTCTTCTTCTTCTTCTTCTTCTTCTTCTTCTTCTTCTTCTTCTTCTTCTTCTTCTTCTTCTTCTTCTTCTTCTTCTTCTTCTTCTTCTTCTTCTTCTTCTTCTTCTTCTTCTTCTTCTTCTTCTTCTTCTTCTTCTTCTTCTTCTTCTTCTTATTATTATTATTATTATTATTATTATTATTATTATTATTATTATTCTCCTTCTTCATCTTCTCCTTCTTCTTCTTCTTCCTCTCCTCCTCCTTCTTCTTTATCTGTTTCTTCTCCTTCAGGTTCGTGTTGCTGTTAATCCTCAGTTTCCTAATAGGCATGGGATGAGAGCCTCGGTATGTGCTACGTAAATGCTTACAATTATGGCCTCTGATATATTGCTGTTAGGTTGTGATATCGGCTCCTCTCATCTACACACATTTGATTCAAGCAAACTCCTAAGTAGTCGCATTTTACGACATGCTTGTTAGAAGAGCATTGGGTCTATTTATTACCACACCTCATCACAACGTGAGCTTGGAAAACACTTTTTTTTTTCAATTGCGACTGTTGTATATTCAAACATTATATTTTCATTGGGGGCAGTTTTCAAGGGTCAGTTGATTTTTTAATCTGGGTTAGAGTTTATTATTCCAAGCAAATATAAGCTGCTTTATGGTAATTTTCTGGTGTTGTAGTTATTGTGATTTTTGCATTCTACTGGGGATTCCTTACCCACAACGTTAGTTTTTTCATTTACACATGTGCAGTTGACAAGTCCTGCTTTTAGCTGGACTTTGTGTTTTCTTATTTCCTTGTGTTCCTTGTGTTCCTTGTGTTCCTTGTGTTCCTTGTGTTCCTCATTGTAATGGGGAAGAACCATTCACACATAATTTGAGAAAATGGTCTTCTGTCTGTCTTATTATCCCATAGGGCTAGGTCTCTTTCCGCACGACAGCTAGCCACCTGTCGGGAGCATCTCATATGGCAGGGAGTCCATTTCTCCAGTGACAGCGCCCCTCTGGTTAGTCAGTCGACAGATTATCCTCATTGCACGTCGAACCACTCAGTCCATATGTGCTCAGATCCCCTAATGTAAATCCCGCAGCGTTTAACCGCTAACGACACCAGTTCTGTATTGGTTTATTATTCTTCTTTGACTGTCTGCGTAGTGTTCTTGTTTGGCAACACCCCGTTTAACATGTTATTTTTGCAGTCTGACCATGGTTGTAGATTCAAAGTTCTCATTTGATTCACGCAAACGTCTTAAGTCTCTTAGAGCATTCAGTATACAGTGGAACCTCCCTTAACGAGCTTAATTCGTTCCAGAATAGTACTCGTTAAGCGAAACACTCGTTATGCGAAACAATTTTTCTCATAATAATTAAAGTAAAATACGATAGTGCGTTCCATGTCGAAAAAATACTTACAAGATGCTATGTATAACGTTTATTCAAAGAAAATTATGTACATATTTGTTAAGGAGAGTGAATCATCTTTATCTTTTCTTCAAACGCGGAACGAACCCACTTGGAATGCGAATTCGATTTGCAGAAAACAAAAACAAAAAGTCGAATAATTATGATACATAGCTGATTATTTTTTTTTTACTAGAAAGATGTCCAGAGACACTTGCTTTTGCCGACACTTTAGTATTTGGCGAACATGCGACACAGCATTATCATTAAATAAATTTGCATCGTGTATAGCCACTTTCTCATTAGGGTAATGCTTCTTAATGTAAGATGCAACAATTTCTCTTTTTTCGCCAGAAGATTGTTGCTTTTCTGTTACATCCTCCTCTGACAAACTTTCCTCCAAAATGTTTTGCTGTGAAACACAATGCAATTCTATAAGCTTTTCAGTGGTCAGCTCTTAGTTGTGCTCTTCCACAAACTCTTCGATATCACTGTTATCCACCTACAATCCCATGATAGTGGCCAAAGACACAATATCGTTGACTACAGGTTCAACAGGTACTGTCTCGAACCCCTCAAAGTCACAAATCGACAACGCTCTTCGGCCAAAGCTTCTTTCAAGCAGGTTAGGGTTCTCTTGGTAACCCCTTCCCCCGCCTTGTCGATAATCTTGAGGCAGGCAACCATGTGGGAGTGATTTTCCAAAGTTCTTTTGAGAGTGAGGTTAGCCCCTTTAGTCAACTGAAAAAAAAAAGCTCTAAGAGTGCTTCAGTGAAGAGCTTCTTAAAGTTAGAAATAACTTGCTGGTCCATGGGCTGGATTAACGGAGTGGTGTTGGGAGGCAGAAACTAAATCTTGATGAACTTAAATTTTTCAGGGATATCATCTTGTAGGCCTTGAGGATTCATGTACAAATATCACAATATAACACAAGTTTGAGAAAATGTGTGATCAGAAGCGACACTAAGATGCTACTGGAACGAGTGCGAAACACAGAGTAATGTTACATGCGCACAGTCCGGGACTTCCCATTTCCTCGCCACTCGTTATGCGAAACGTCGCTCGTTAAGCAAGTCATTCTTTTATAATTTATTGTGCTCGTTATGCGAATTACTCGTTATGAGTGGTGCTCGTTAAGCGAGATTCTACTGTATCAGCCTGGTCCATGACTTGTCCGGCTTTCACAGTTGCCTTACCTGCAAGCTATCAGCTTGCTCATTTGCTTGTACCACGACATATCCTGGCACGAAAATGAAACTAATCCTTGTCAGCCTTTCTCCATCTTCCTGGGCATGCTCATTGAGTCACTGGGAAAGCATGCGCCACTGAAAGTTTGTGTCTCTAGCCATGTTACTACTTTAGTCACAGCCATGATCTCTATAGTCAGACTACTTGTAGTTACCGCAAAAGCTCCAGAATCTTTCTTTACAACTCTCCCTCCAAACTGAGAAGTGAAAGCCCACGAGCTTTTAACGTTTCGGATTACAGAACCATATGTGTAAATGACAGCATCACCCTCCCAAGGCTTGAACTTCTACTTCCACAGCAGCCGGACTCTGTGGTCTGCATTTTCTGTCTAGTTGGATGCAAACAGAAAACGATGTACAGCACTCTAAAGGCACTTGCACATACTCCTCGTCGGGTTCTATGTCCTCAAGTGAACATATCTGTAAAATAATGTCCTCGGTTTGACCCATCTACGAATTGCCTATTTTTAACCTGCTGCCTTTTATTTTCTTGATTCGACTATGTAATGGATGCTGTGTGTCCGCCTTGACTGTGAGGTAGGCACGAGCTCGGGAAATTTGTATTCCGTCTTCCATGGTCAGAAAATCGAGAAGTTAGCGCATAGCCCTGCATGCTGTATCTCTTATACACCTAAGTATAATGCGCATAGTCTCGTTCTGTATCCTTTCCATCTGCTTATAGCTGAGAGTCAGGATCGCCATCGCGTATTCAAAAACAGAAAAGACCAGACCCTGGTATAGAAGACATAAATGACGCTGCTCACAGTTTGCCGCCGCAATCACTCTCATGACAGCCAGACCCCTCTTGGGTTTCAATATAAACGGATCTATGTGCTCAGTACAAGGTGATCTATGTGCTCAGTATAAGCAAGGCTTCAATCAAAATGACCCCTCTGGGTTTCTCCATAAAAGGTATGCATGATAAACGAAGCGTCTGTGATACGAACTTAGGATAATCAGAGTACGAGACAATCAGCTTGACAACTTTTCATGCTTGACCACAGAGTAAAGAGTGTAATTTTCTTGCGCGCTTCATCTGGTGTCTTATCAGATCTGACATGTAGCGCCTGTTAGATAAATGTTGTGCATTATAATATATAATTCGGTATGTAACACATTTGTTGAACTATCAATAACCAGAACTATTAAGGAATTCAGTTATTCCGTTACCAAATAATTAACTGTGTGTTCATTGCTTAGCCCAGATAAAATTATATATTGTGTATGCGTATTTGTATCAAGGCGTTTTGCACATTAACCCATTCAATTGTTACTTATGAATTCTTAAACTCTAAATTGTTATATTTTAACCTGTTGAAGTCGCACATTGACCTCTTTAAATTTAAACGTGAGGCATTTATGAGATAAAACAAATCACCAGGTCCTAACTGGAAAAGTTAAAGACACAATCAACAGTCAAGTACAACACTATGTGCAGTGAATCTCTAACATATCTTGTTTGTTGTATTGATAGTTTGTTCTCTCATTCTGCTGATGTCTCCCACCTCTTGGTGTTTTCTTCTCGGTAGTATCCTGCGTATCCTTTACAGGACGTTGCAGAACCAACCCCAGCATTTTGTCAAGTGTGGAGGCTTCATACAATCTAGGCTGTGATATAATCTTTCTCGTCGTTTTCCGTTTTCATCAAACATTAAATAATTCTGCAAATTGCCCAGTACACATTTTTTTAAATGTTGAATACAATCCAGAGCGGAAATTACGGATGCAAAGATCCACGTTACGTTTGGGGGAATGAACCTAGACATGTCTTTTCCGGCTATCTTATTTGTTCCGGTGTCATTATTTATGCAGAGTGCACTATTCCGGATCTTTGCTATTCTGAGTTTGCCACTTTCTCCAAGGCATTGTTATACGGAATATTATCAGGTCACGAATCGTTACCTTTTTAATTTTTGTCTGTGGTGTAAAAAAGGCCCCCCCCCCCCCCAAAAAAAGGGGGGGGGGGCATTCACGTTCTACTTTTCTGTGTGTGAAAACAATATCTCTGATACATTTCTTAGACACAAACAGCAAAAAGAATTGAAAATAATTTTACGTCCACAACATAAGGTCTCAAGAAGATACTCTGTTGATTACAAACTGCAGAACTTGTAGCTGCATAATTATGTATGGTGTTGTTATTGTACGCAGTGAGAAATGAGGAATTAAATCACAATGTGAGAAACCAGGCAACATGTTGTTGCTACTAAATTAAATAGTGAGCAATCTCGGTTATAATTACATTGTGCTTGCTGACTAAAAACAAAAACAAAAAAAAAATTAAAAAAACTTTGACATAACGAGGTCAATAATAATTCAATCTCCCACTGTCAAGACTCATTTTAGGATATGAAGTCGTGAACTTATGTAGGCACAGATGTAAATGAAAATGGGGGAACAGAACATAGATCCCGTAAGCGCATACTGAGCATCGGGCGAATACGTTAATGCTAGACCGAATTTTTGTTTATAGACATCGGCGGCAGCCGTTTATACTTCATTGGACATTACTTGGCACAAAGTAAAGGTTAGGTCACCGTGTGAGGCAAGCTCAATTCTTAACACACACAGAAACAACAAACAAAAAGCCTCGATGCGGATTTGAACCTAGACCTTGTGTCCTGAATACATCAGATAGCATTTGCCTGAGAGACAAGGATCCACTAGTCTGCATATAAAAAGCTAGATGAGTAAAACGGATGTGCACGAGTGAGTAGCTCAAGTTATGGAACAAGACCAAAGTCTATAAATGGCCGAAACTTTCCACTATAGTTTACTGCTGGTAAAGGTTAGGAAGAAGAATAATAACTTGGAAACTTGTTAGAACATTTTTTTTTAAAACTTCACATTTCTTTGCTCTAATAGCAAATCAGTGCTATTCTCTAATGTTGAAACATAAAGACAAACTAAATTATTTGTAAAGAGCAACAGACATATGGTGTTTGTGCATACTTGAAGGAATAGATGGCATGACATAATAAAAATAGTTCAGTAATAAAGAGAAATCAACCTCAATGTCTTGGGAAATGTAAATTTGGCAGCAGGTGATTGGCGGGTTTCATTGTTCTGCTAGTTATCTTCGTGATCTGTTACAAATAAATATTGACAAACGGTGACGCCACTGACAACGGTAATCGCAAGATGGAACTATTTGTTCGAGACTGCTGTGTTTAGTGCCAGATTAAACATGAAGCACAGTAAGCACTTTTTTATTGCATCAAGAAGGAAAAGCGGGCATCAAAGAAACGCTCCATAGCTAGTTTGATCAATTTTTAGCAGGCCACATTTCGAAAACGAAAAGTCCGGTAAAGAAATCACATCTTGCCAGTCTAACACTACATGCAAGGAACGCATTCAGCTAATGACACACATGCTTATGTTGACCAAATAAAAAGTTTTCCTTATTTCAGGTTGTCAGTTGATTCAACACTAGGTGTATAACACATCGAGCAGTTAAGTGTTGTATTAAAAGATGGACAACATTCTGAACACTTGTTGGCCATTTTTAAAATAGGAAGGCAACTCCGGTGAGAAAAAGGCAAATTTGGTGTTTGAGTACTTTCGTGAAGCTTGTAAGCTAAACTTTTGAAAATGCAGGGGACAGTCCTAAGATAACGCTGCTAACATATATGGGTGTGATCAACAAATAAGGCCAAACTAGTTTGCTATAAATGAGCCCAGTGCAGCTCATTTACTAGAACTGGTAGACTGAAGTGCCGTTGGCTGCTGCGAAGAGGTAGTGAATTTCTTTTCTAGACTACAGTTGAGTTGAGTTGGTTGAGTTGAGTCAAGACACAGCATTCGGAGCATTCCTATGCATGCACCACCCTCATCTTCAGCAGCTAGCGCAGAGTTCCAGTACTGATGGTACCGGTCATAATCTGGTTAAAAGTCCGTCTTGCCTTTGCTCCGAGTGTAATGAGCCGGCCAGACCCTCTGGTTACACCCAGGTGCCTCATTCTCTCCTGGCCCTAATAATCTTCCTTCTCTACTGATTCTGTTGCTTGTTCCCAATGGGCAATGACTACATATGCCTTGTCATGTATCACTTCACTGCCCAGTGGTGCGGATCTAGCAAATCTGTCTGCCTGTTCATTACCCACCACGCCAACCTAGCATGGAGAAAAGATCCAAAGTATGCTTACCACATTCTAGACTGCAGTTACTTTCTACCTTTCTGTTAGGCTTAAGCAGCTGGTGGGTGATTCTCAAAGGTTATGACAGCGTCTTGAAATCCCTCTTTGATGGCAGATGTGAGACACATGCTATGGCAACAGCAGACAAATTGAAGTCTTTGTTTAAAATATTAGAAGCATTACATAGCCAAAGACCTGTCAAACAATGGAGACATTTGAAGAAAAGCAAAGAATACTGCAGTGGAATTATATTTTATGTTGAATTTCTGGAAAGAGATTTAGCAGAATTTTCACAGAGTAAGCCAAGTTATACAAAGTGAGGATGTGAAGTTAAAAACATGTGCAGATCTGTAAGTATCATTAGCTGACAAGCTATGCACTTCACAAGAAAAATGTAAATAATAAGAAGCAGTTACAAAGAAAATGCTTCAAGACGTTAATTACAAGGCAGCTATAACTCGGAAAAGTATCATAAGGAAAGTACCCAGTAAGGAAGATGCTCAAAAGTACATCTGAATGCCAGAGATAAAGTTCGTGTACACAAATGTTGAAAAACTTGAAATTTATATCAAAAGAAGAGAAGAAATAAGCAAAGAATAGCAGAAATATTTGTTTTCTTCATGATGTGCCACATAATGTCACTTCCTAATCGATTAATACTAAAAGGCAAACGCCTTGCTGTTAAAAGCAGACTGATGCCAACACAGAGGATTTTATCAGTAATTTCTCAGCTGAGCTTCAGCAGTATCATTCATATGTGAGTAACAAAACCAGTGCAAAACAAAATAATGTAAAACCAAGAATCAGTTGTGCTGAGCTTTATAAATGAATTGTAGACGAATGAGAATGCCCTTTCTAAATGCAGACATTGGCTTTCGTATATTTATAACATTAATGATTTGGAAAGAAAAATGTTAACCAAGCGTGACTGTTTTAACGGAAGCATATTAGAAAAGCCAATTAGAACAACAGTGCAGCAGAGCAGACAAATCATGCCTCATCTCTATTTAATGTTAAGATTAGTTTTGATGATCTGATTAGTCTTTGCATTAAAAAAAAAATACGTAGGGGACAATTTTCAACATATCAATAAAGCTGAAGCGTACACAAATAAATATAATGTTCTGCCTTACTGAAGGTTTAGTTTAATTTCAATAAATAACATTTTATTTTATTTTTTTTTTTTTTATTTATGTATGTGTCTGTGTGTGTATACGTATATATAATTATTATTATTGCATATGCCTATTTGATAGCGATTACTGATTAGGAATAATAAAATACCCATTCACTTCGCTCGGATTACGAATTAGCCTTTTGATACTGCATTTGCTGCACCGAAGCAAACCGCAGAATTTGATAAAACGAGCTCAGTATTTGCAATTTCTGGCCGCGGCGAATCAAGAGCACTAATACTAAATTATGAGGATTTGCGAGAGCAGCAATTTGAAGTTAATCGAGAAGTCAAGAAGTCAGTAAACACACGCTGGCATTAATACAGTGGCTCTCAACCTTTATGATGCCGCGACACACTAATACAGTTGTTCATGTTGTGTCGACCCCCAGCCATACAGTTAATTTCGTAGATACTTTATAACTTCACTAATTATGTGTTTTTAGACGGTATTAGGCGACCCCTGTGAAAGAGTCACTCGACCCCCAAAAGGGTTGTGACCCACAGGTTGAGAACCGCTGCAATAATAGGGCGGGCCCGTCAAGCTGAGAAAAGCAATACAATCTAGAATACAATTTAGAAAAAAAAAATTATGCTTTTTAACATCTGCTAAAATCAAAGTCTGTATCTCGCAACACCAAGATCGAAATATATATACCGTTTATAAGACTAGTTGCTTTATATGGCTCTAAATCTTAGAGCAGGGAAGGAAACATTGAATATAGCCCGAGAAATTTGAGAAAAGTTAAAAAACGAACTGCTTATTTCAATAGTTAAAACAGAAAGGAGCGGCGATATAAAAGCGCACCTTTTGGGATAAAAATGGATAAAAAAATCAAAACAGGCACTGAAATGGGAAAAACATGGAGTGAAGAAATAAGGAAATCCAAGAAATTTAAAACGAACATTGATGAGAGACAAGAGAGAAAGAGTGAGCGAGAGAGAGAGAGAGAGGGAGAGAGAGAGACTAAAAGAGAGATAGGCACAGAGAGAGAGAGCACTACTATAAGCAGGTCCGCCTACGCAAAGAAGACATTGGGGGGGGAGAGGAAGGCTGGCGCCTCAATAGGTATAATCCTAGTCAGCGATGATGATGATGATAATAATAATAATAATAACAATCGCAAATAAACATAATAATAGTTTTGGAGAAATGCGTAAAGTATAAACAAATACATTTGAAGATTATATTATGTGTATGGTAAAATTGATTGATTGACGTTCAACCTCACAAGTACATCACAACAAGCGACAAAAATTCGGTGACACAAAGTGCCACCATTTGGATGAGGATCACACGGGGACAGGTCCCAGAAGCCCTGTACAAGCGTAGTAGTTATAATAGGGCGCAGACCACAGCCGGTGTGAGGCTTTAAAACAACTAGTAATTTAATCCCGCATTGGGAAG
>CAJHNH020006126.1:0-14866 GCA_905116865.2 Candidula unifasciata | reverse complement strand
ATTTTTGTACAATCTGGGGGCAACAATTGAGATAATAACATAAAAATGACCACAAGTGACAATTTTTCCAGAATTTATGCCTTTCGCGTTTGGCCAAAATCATATTTGCCAAAAAGTTGCCAATTTAGTCTCAGTCTATCATTTCACACTTGACGAGATACTCTAGATGATAAATTGGACACTTTGGAGCTCATAGGTGACAGAAAAAATAGATAAGATAAAAGTGAAAAACAAATTTTACGAAGAAATTGTTCCTAACAACTTGTTTGTGTCCTACCACTAAACAGTGAGTCCCCAGACAATTATTTTACACATGAATAGACACGCTAGATGCAGAGTAGTTAAACTGAATGTCTGATTTGGCATTTTTGGTACAATCTGGGGGCAACAATTGAGATAACATAAAAATGACCACAAGTGACATTTTTCAGAATTTATGCCTTTCGCGTTTGGCCAAAATCATATTTTCAAAAAAGTTGCCAATTTAGTCTCAGTCTATCATTTCACACTTGACGAGATACTCTAGATGAGAAATTGGACACTTTGGAGCTCATAGGTGACAGAAAAATAGATAAGATAAAAGTGAAAAACAAATTTTACGAAAGAATTGTTCCTAACAACTTGTTTGTGTCCTACCACTAAACAGTGAGTCCCAGACAATTATTTTACACATGAATAGACACGCTAGATGCAGAGTAGTTAAACTGGATGTCTGATTTGGCATTTTTTGTACAATCTGGGGGCAAACAATTGAGATAACATAAAAATGACCACAAGTGACAATTTTTCCAGAAATTATGCCTTTCGCGTTTGGCCAAAATCATATTTTCCAAAAAGTTGCCAATTTAGTCTCAGTCTATCATTTCACACTTGACGAGATACTCTAGATGAGAAATTGGACACTTTGGAGCTCATAGGTGACAGAAAAATAGATAAGATAAAAGTGAAAACAAAATTTTACGAAGAAATGTTCCTAACAACTTGTTTGCGTCCTACCACTAAACATTGAGTCCCAGACAATTATTTTACACATGAATAGACACGCTAGATGCAGAGTAGTTAAACTGGATGTCTGATTTGGCATTTTTGTACAATCTGGGGGCAACAATTGAGATAACATAAAAATGACCACAAGTGACATTTTTTTCAGAATTTATGCCTTTCGCGTTTGGCCAAAAATCATATTTTTCAAAAAAGTTGCCAATTTAGTCTCAGTCTATCATTTCACACTTGACGAGATACTCTAGATGAGAAATTGGACACTTTGGAGCTCATAGGTGACAGAAAAATAGATAAGATAAAAGTGAAAAACAAATTTTACGAAGAAATTGTTCTAACAACTTGTTTGTGTCCTACCACTAAACAGTGAGTCCCAGACAATTATTTTACACATGAATAGACACGCTAGATGCAGAGTAGTTAAACTGAATGTCTGATTTGGCATTTTGGTACAATCTGGGGGCAACAATTGAGATAACATAAAAAAATGACCACAAGTGACAATTTTTCCAGAATTTATGCCTTTCGCGTTTGGCCAAAATCATATTTTCAAAAAGTTTGCCAATTTAGTCTCAGTCTATCATTCCACTCTTGACGACATACTCTAGATGAGAAACTGGACACTTTGGAGCTCATAGGTGACAGAAAAATAGATAAGATAAAAGTGAAAAACAAATTTTACGAAGAAATGTTTCTAACAACTTGTTTGTGTCCTACCACTAAACAGTGAGTCCCAGACAATTATTTTACACATTAATAGACACGCTAGATGCAGAGTAGTTAACTGGATGTCTGATTTGGCATTTTTGTACAATCTGGGAGCAACAATTGAGATAACATAAAAATGACCACAAGTGACAATTTTGCAGAATTTATGCCTTACGCGTTTGGCCAAAATCATATTTTCCAAAAAAGTTGCCAATTTAGTCTCAGTCTATCATTTCACACTTGACGAGATACTCTAGATGATAAATTGGACACTTTGGAGCTCGTTGGTGACAGAAAAATAGATAAAATAAAAGTGAAAAACAAATTTTACGAAGAATTGTTCCTAACAACTTGTTTGTGTCCTACCACTGAGCATTGAGTCCCAGACAATTATTTTACACATGAATAGACACGCTAGATGCAGAGTAGGTAAACTGAATGTCTGATATGGCCTTTTGGTACAATCTTGGGGCAACAATTGAGATAACATAAAAAAGACCAACAGTGACATTTTTTACAGAATTTATGCCTTTTGCGTTTGGCCAAAAATCATATTTTCCAAAAAGTTGCCAATTTAGTCTCAGTCTATCATTTTACACTTGACGAGATACTCTAGATGATAAATTGGACACTTTGGAGCTCGTTGGTGACAGAAAAATAGATAAGATAAAAGTGAAAAACAAATTTTACGAAGAAATGTTCCTAACAACTTGTTTGTGTCCTACCACTAAACATTGAGTCCCAGACAATTATTTTACACATGAATTTACACGCTAGATGCAGAGTAGTTAAACTGGATGTCTGATTTGGCATTTTTGTACAATCTGGGGGCAACAATTGAGATAACATAAAAATGACCACAAGTGACAATTTTGCAGAATTTATGCCTTACGCGTTTGGCCAAAAATCATATATTTGCAAAAAAAAAAAGTGCCAATTTAGTCTCAGTCTATCATTTCACACTTGACGAGATACTCTAGATGATAAATTGGACACTTTGGAGCTCGTTGGTGACAGAAAAAATAGATAAGATAAAAGTGAAAAACAAATTTTACGAAGAAATGTTCCTAACAACTTGTTTGTGTCCTACCACTAAACAGTGAGTCCCAGACAATTATTTTACACATGAATAGACACGCTAGATGCAGAGTAGTTAAACTGGATGTCTGATTTGGCATTTTTGTACAATCTGGGGGCAACAATTGAGATAACATAAAAATGACCACAAGTGACAATTTTTGCAGAATTTATGCCTTTCGCGTTTGGCCAAAATCATATTTTTCAAAAAAGTTGCCAATTTAGTCTCAGTCTATCATTTCACACTTGACGAGATACTCTAGATAATAAATTGGACACTTTGGAGCTTATAGGTGACAGAAAAAATAGATAAGATAAAAGTGAAAAACAAATTTTAGGAAGAAATGTTCCTAACAACTTGTTGTGTCCTACCACTAGTCCCAGACAATTATTTTACACACGAATAGGCACGCTAGATGCAGAGTAGGTAAACTGGATGTCTGATTTGGTCTTTTGGTACAATCTGGGGGCAACAATTGAGATAACATAAAAATGACCACAAGTGACATTTTTGAAGAATTTATGCCTTTCGCGTTTGGCCAAAATTATATTTTGCAAAAAAGATGCCAATTTAGTCTCAGTCTATCATTTCACACTTGAAGAGATACTCTAGATGAGAAATTGGACACTTTGGAGCTCATTGGTGACAGAAAAATAGATATAAGAAAAAAAGTGAAAAAACAAGACAAATTTTACGAAGAAATTGCAGTTCCTAACAACTTGTTTGTGTCCTACCACTAAACATTGAGTCCCAGACAATTATTTTACACATGAATAGACACGCTAGATGCAGAGTAGTTAAACTGAATGTCTGATTTGGCATTTTTGTACAATCTGGGGGCAACAATTGAGATAACATAAAAATGACCACAAGTGACATTTTTCCAGAATTTATGCCTTTCGCGTTTGGCCAAAAATCATATTTTCCAAAAAAGTTGCCAATTTAGTCTCAGTCTATCATTTCACACTTGACGAGATACTCTAGATGATAAATTGGACACTTTGGAGCTCGTAGGTGACAGAAAAATAGATAAGATAAAAGTGAAAAACAAATTTTACGAAGAAATTGTTCCTAACAACTTGTTTGTTTGTGTCCTACCACTAAACATTGAGTCCCAGACAATTATTTTACACATGAATAGACACGCTAGATGCAGAGTAGTTAAACTGAATGTCTGATTTGGCATTTTTGTACAATCTGGGGGCAACAATTGAGATAACATAAAAAATGACCACAAGTGACAATTTTCCAGAATTTATGCCTTACGCGTTTGGCCAAAATCATATTTTCCAAAAAAGTTGCCAATTTAGTCTCAGTCTATCATTTCACACTTGACGAGATACTCTAGATGAGAAATTGGACACTTTGGAGCTCGTTGGGTGACAGAAAAAATAGATAAGATAAAAGTGAAAAACAAATTTTACGAAGAAATGTTCCTAACAACTTGTTTGTGTCCTACCACTAAACAGTGAGTCCCAGACAATTATTTTACACATGAATAGACACGCTAGATGCAGAGTAGGTAAACTGAATGTCTGATTTGGCATTTTTGTACAATCTGGGGGCAACAATTGAGATAACATAAAAATGACCACAAAGTGACAATTTTTCCAGAATTTATGCCTTTCGCGTTTGGCCAAAATCATATTTTGCAAAAAAGTTGCCAATTTAGTCTCAGTCTATCATTTCACACTTGACGAGATACTCTAGATGAGAAAATTGGACACTTTGGAGCTCATAGGTGACAGAAAAATAGATAAGATAAAAGTGAAAAACAAATTTTACGAAGAAATGTTCCTAACAACTTGTTTCTGTCCCACAACTAAACAGTGAGTTCCAGACAATTATTTTACACATGAATAGACACGCTAGATGCAGAGTAGGTAAACTGAATGTCTGATTTGGCGTTTTTGTACAATCTGGGGGCAGCAATTGAGATAACATAAAAATGACCACAAGTGACATTTTACCAGAATTTATGCCTTTCGCGTTTGGCCAAAATCATATTTTCCAAAAAATGGCCAATTTAGTCTCAGTCTATCATTTCACACTTGACGAGATACTCTAGATGATAAATTGGACACTTTGGAGCTCGTTAGTGACTGAAAAATAGATAAGATAAAAGTGAAAAACAAATTGTACGAAGAAATGTTCCTAACAACTTGTTTGTGTCCTACCACTAAACATTGAGTCCCAGACAATTATTTTACACATGAATAGACACGCTAGATGCAGAGTAGGTTAAACTGGATGTCTGATTTGGCATTTTGGTACAATCTGGGGGCAACAATTGAGATAACATAAAAATGACCACAAGTGACATTTTTGCAGAATTTATGCCTTTCGCGTTTGGCCAAAAAAATATTTGCAAAAAATTTGCCAATTTAGTCTCAGTCTATCATTTCACACTTGACGAGATACTCTAGATGAGAAATTGGACACTTTGGAGCTCATAGGTGACAGAAAAATAGATAAGATAAAAGTGAAAAACAAATTTTACTAAAGAATGTTCCTAACAACTTGTTTGTGTCCTACCACTAAACATTGAGTCCCAGACAATTATTTTACACATGAATAGACACGCTAGATGCAGAGTAGTTAAACTGAATGTCTGATTTGGCATTTTTGTACAATCTGGGGGCAACAATTGAGATAACATAAAAATGACCACAAGTGACAATTTTGCAGAATTTATGCCTTTCGCGTTTGGCCAAAATAATATTTGCAAAAAAGTTGCCAATTTAGTCTCAGTCTATCATTTCACACTTGACGAGATACTCTAGATGATAAATTGGACATTTTTGAGCTCGTTGGTGACAGAAAAATAGATAAGATAAAAGTGAAAAACAAATTTTACGAAGAAATGTTCCTAACAACTTGTTTGTGTCCTACCACTAAACATTGAGTCCCAGACAATTATTTTACACATGAATAGACACGCTAGATGCAGAGTAGTTAAACTGAATGTCTGATTTGGCATTTTGGTACAATCTGGGGGCAACAATTGAGATAACATAAAAATGACCACAAGTGACAATTTTGCAGAATTTATGCCTTACGCGTTTGGCCAAAATCATATTTTGCAAAAAAGTTGCCAATTTAGTCTCAGTCTATCATTTCACACTTGACGAGATACTCTAGATGATAAATTGGACACTTTGGAGCTCGTAGGTGACAGAAAAATAGATAAGATAAAAGTGTGAAAAACAAATTTTACGAAGAATTGTTCCTAACAACTTGTTTGTGTCCTACCACTAAACAGTGAGTCCCAGACAATTATTTTACACATGAATAGACACGCTAGATGCAGAGTAGGTAAACTGGATGTCTGATTTGGCATTTTTGTACAATCTGGGGGCAACAATTGAGATAACATAAAAATGACCACAAGTGACAATTTTTCCAGAATTTATGCCTTACGCGTTTGGCCAAAATCATATTTTCAAAAAAGTTGCCAATTTAGTCTCAGTCTATCATTTCACACTTGACGAGATACTCTAGATGATAATTGGACACTTTGGAGCTCGTAGGTGACAGAAAAATAGATAAGATAAAAGTGAAAAAACAAAATTTTACGAAGAATTGTTCCTAACAACTTGTTTGTGTCCTACCACTAAACAGTGAGTCCCAGACAATTATTTTACACATGAATAGACACGCTAGATGCAGAGTAGTTAAACTGGATGTCTGATTTGGCATTTTTGTACAATCTGGGGGCAACAATTGAGATAACATATAAATGACCACAAGTGACATTTTTGCAGAATGTATGCCTTTCGCGTTTGGCCAAAATCATATTTTCCAAAAAGTTGCCAATTTAGTCTCAGTCTATCATTTCACACTTGACGAGATACTCTAGATGAGAAATTGGACACTTTGGAGCTCATAGGTGACAGAAAAATAGATAAGATAAAAGTGAAAAACAAATTTTACGAAGAAATGTTCCTAACAACTTGTTTGTGTCCTACCACTAAACAGTGAGTCCCAGACAATTATTTTACACATGAATAGACACGCTAGATGCAGAGTAGTTAAACTGGAGGTCTGATTTGGCATTTTTGTACAATCTGGGGGCAACAATTGAGATAACATAAAAATGACCACAAGTGACAATTTTGCAGAATTTATGCCTTACGCGTTTGGCCAAAATCATATTTGCAAAAAAGTTGCCAATTTAGTCTCAGTCTATCATTTCACACTTGACGAGATACTCTAGATGATAAATTGGACACTTTGGAGCTCGTTAGGTGACAGAAAAATAGATAAGATAAAAGTGAAAAACAAATTTTTACGAAGAAATGTTCCTAACAACTTGTTTGTGTCCTACCACTAAACAGTGAGTCCCAGACAATATTTTACACATGAATAGACACGCTAGATGCAGAGTAGTTAAACTGGATGTCTGATTTGGCATTTTTTGGTACAATCTGGGGCAACAATTGAGATAACATAAAAATGACCACAAGTGACAATTTTGCAGAATTTATGCCTTTCGCGTTTGGCCAAAATCATATTTTTTCAAAAAAAGTTGCCAATTTAGTCTCAGTCTATCATTCACACTTGACGAGATACTCTAGATGATAAATTGGACACTTTGGAGCTCATAGGTGACAGAAAACTTGTGGTCATTTTTATGTTATCGGGTCAATTGTTGCCCCCAAGATTGTACCAAAATGCCAAATCAAACATCCAGTTTACCTACTCTGCATCTAGCGTGTCACATTCATGTGTACTATAGATTGTCTGGGACTCAATGTTTAGTGGTAGGACACAGAACAATTGTGTAAGATACAATTCTTCGTAAAATTTGTTTTCTCACTTTTGCCTTATCTATTTGTTCTGTCACCTATGAGCTCCAAAGTGTCCCAATTCTTTACATCTAGAGTATCTCGTCAGTGTGAAATGATAGACTGAGACTAAATTGGCAACTTTTTGCAAATATGATTTTTGGCCAAACGCGAAAGGCATAAATTCTTGCAAAATTGTCACTTGTGGTCATTTTTATGTTATCTCAATTGTTTTGCCCCCAGATTGTACCAAAAATGCCAATCAGACATTCAGTTTACCTACTCTGCATCTAGCGTGTCTTTATTCATGTGTAAAATAATTGTCTGGACTCAATGTTTAGTGGTAAAAGACACAAACAAGTTGTTAGGAAGAATTCTTCGTAAAATTTGTTTTTCACTTTTATCTTATCTATTTTTCTGTCACCACACGAGCTCCAAAGTGTCCAATTTTATCATCATAGAGTATCTCGTCAAGTGTGAAATGATAGACTGAGACTAAATTGGCAACTTTTTGCAAAATATGATTTTGGCCAAACGCGAAAGGCATAAATTCTGGAAAAATGTCACTTGTGGTCATTTTTATTTTATCTAAATTATTGCCCCCAGATTGTACCAAAATCCAAATCAGACATTTAGTTTACCTACTCTACATCTAGCTTGTCTATTCATGTGTAAAATAATTGTCTGGGACTCAATGTTTAGTGGTAGGACACAAACAAGTTGTTAGGAACAATTCTTCGTAAATTTGTTTTTCACTTTTATCTTATCTATTTTTCTGTTACCAACGAGCTCCAAAGTGTCCAATTTATCATCTAGAGTATCTCGTCAAGTGTGAAATGATAGACTGAGACTAAATTGGCAAATTTTTTGGCAAATATTATTTCGGCCAAACGCGTAAGGCATAAATTCTGCAAAATTGTCACTTGTGGTCATTTTTATGTTATCTCAATTGTTGCCGACAGATTGTACAAAAATGCCAAATCAGACATCCAGTTTAACTACTCTGCATCTAGCGTGTCTATTCATGTGTAAAATAATTGTCTGGGACTCACTGTTTAGTGGTAGGACACAAACAAGTTGTTAGGAACATTTCTTCGTAAAATTTGTTTTTCACTTTTATCTTATCTATTTTTCTGTCACCTATGAGCTCCAAAGTGTCCAATTTATCATCTAGAGTATCTCGTCAAGTGTGAAATGATAGACTGAGACTAAATTGGCAACTTTTTTGGAAAATATTATTTTGGCCAAACGCGTAAGGCATAAATTCTGCAAAAAATGTCACTTGTGGTCATTTTTATGTTATCTCAATTGTTGCCCCCAGATTGTACCAAAAATGCCAAATCAGACATCCAGTTTAACTACTCTGCATCTAGCGTGTCTATTCATGTGTAAAATAATTGTCTGGGACTCACTGTTTAGTGGTAGGACACAAACAAGTTGTTAGGAACATTTCTTCGTAAAATGTGTGTTTTTCACTTTTATCTTATCTATTTTTCTGTCACCTATGAGCTCCAAAGTGTCCAATTTCTCATCTAGAGTATCTCGTCAAGTGTGAAATGATAGACTGAGACTAAATTGGCAACTTTTTTGTCAAATATGATTTTGGCCAAACGCGTAAGGCATAAATTCTGGAAAATTGTCACTTGTGGTCATTTTTATGTTATCTCAATTGTTGCCCCCAGATTGTAACCAAAATGCCAAATCAGACATCCAGTTCAACTACTCTGCATCTAGCGTGTCTATTAATGTGTAAAATAATTGTCTTGGACTCACTGTTTAGTGGTAGGACACAAACAAGTTGTTAGGAACAATTCTTCGTAAATTTTTTTTTCTCTTGTATCTTATCTATTTTTCTGTCACCAACGAGCTCCAAAGTGTCCAATTTATCATCTAGAGTATCTCGTCAAGTGTGAAATGATAGACTGAGACTAAATTGGCAACTTTTTTTGCAAATATCATTTTGGCCAAACGCGTAAGGCATAAATTCTGCAAAATTGTCACTTGTGGTCATTTTTATGTTATCTCAATTGTTGCCCCACAGATTGTACAAAAATGCCAAATCAGACATCCAGTTTAACTACTCTGCATCTAGCGTGTCTATTCATGTGTAAAATAATTGTCTGGGACTCACTGTTTAGTGGTAGGACACAAACAAGTTGTTAGGAACAATTCTTCGTAAATTGTGTTTTTCACTTTTATCTTATCTATTTTTCTGTCACCTATGAGCTCCAAAGTGTCCAATTTTATCATCTAGAGTATCTCGTCAAGTGTGAAATGATAGACTGAGACTAAATTGGCAACTTTTTTGGAAAATATGATTTTGGCCAAAACGCGAAAGGCATAAATTCTGCAAAAATGTCACTTGTGGTCATTTTTATGTTATCTCAATTGTTGCCCCCAGATTGTACCAAAAATGCCAAATCAGACATTCAGTTTACCTACTCTGCATCTAGCGTGTCTATTCATGTGTAAAATAATTGTCTGGGACTCAATGTTTAGTGGTAGGACACAAACAAGTTGTTAGGAACAATTCTTCGTAAAATTTGTTTTTCACTTTTATCTTCATCTATTTTTCTGTCACCAACGAGCTCCAAAGTGTCCAATTTTATCATCTAGAGTATCTCGTCAAGTGTGAAATGATAGACTGAGACTAAATTGGCAACTTTTGTTTGCAAATATGATTTTGGCCAAACGCGAAAGGCATAAATTCTGGAAAAATGTCACTTGTGGTCATTTTTATGTTATCTCAATTGTTGCCCCTTGTCCCAGATTGTACCAAAAATGCCAATCAGACATTCAGTTTACCTACTCTGCATCTAGCGTGTCTATTCATGTGTAAAATAATTGTCTGGGAACTCAATGTTTTAGTGGTAGGACACAAACAAGTTGTTAGGAACATTTTCTTCGTAAAATTTGTTTTTCACTTTTATCTTATCTATTTTTCTGTCACCAACGAGCTCCAAAGTGTCCAATTTATCATCTAGAGTATCTCGTCAAGTGTGAAATGATAGACTGAGACTAAATTGGCAACTTTTTGGCAGATATTATTTTTTGGCCAACGCGAAAGGCATAAATTCTGCAAAATTGTCACTTGTGGTCATTTTTATGTTATCTCAATTGTTGCCCCCAGATTGTACCAAAATGCCAAATCAGACATTCAGTTTACCTACTCTGCATCTAGCGTGTCTATTCATGTGTAAAATAATTGTCTGGGACTCACTGTTTATTGGTAGGACACAAACAAGTTGTTAGGAACAATTCTTCGTAAAATTTGTTTTTACACTTTTATCTTATCTATTTTTCTGTCACCAACGAGCTCCAAAGTGTCCAATTTATCATCTAGAGTATCTCGTCAAGTGTGAAATGATAGACTGAGACTAAATTGGCAACTTTTTTGCAAATATTATTTTGGCCAAACGCGAAAGGCATAAATTCTGCAAAAATTGTCACTTGTGGTCATGTTTATGTTATCTCAATTGTTGCCCCGAGATTGTACCAAAATGCCAAATCAGACATCCAGTTTAACGTTTTACTACTCTGCATCTAGCGTGTCTATTCATGTGTAAAATAATTGTCTGGGACTCAATGTTTAGTGGTAGGACACAAACAAGTTGTTAGGAACAATTCTTCGTAAAATTTGTTTTTCACTTTTATCTTATCTATTTTTCTGTCACCAACGAGCTCCAAAGTGTCCAATTTCTCATCTAGAGTATCTCGTCAAGTGTGAAATGATAGACTGAGACTAAATTGGCAACTTTTTTGCAAATATTTTTTTTTTTTGGCCAAACGCGTAAGGCATAAATTCTGCAAAATTGTCACTTGTGGTCATTTTTATGTTATCTCAATTGTTGCCCCCAGATTGTACAAAAATGCCAAATCAGACATCCAGTTTACCTACTCTGCATCTAGCGTGTCTATTCATGTGTAAAATAATTGTCTGGGACTCAATGTTTAGTGGTAGGACACAAACAAGTTGTTAGGAACAATTCTTCGTAAAATTTGTTTTTCACTTTTATCTTATCTATTTTTCTGTCACCTATGAGCTCCAAAGTGTCCAATTTCTCATCTAGAGTATCTCGTCAAGTGTGAAATGATAGACTGAGACTAAATTGGCAACTTTTTTGAAAATATTATTTTGGCCAAACGCGAAAGGCATAAATTCTGTAAAAATGTCACTTGTGGTCATTTTTATGTTATCTCAATTGTTGCCCCAGATTGTACCAAAATGCCAAATCAGACATTCAGTTTACCTACTCTGCATCTAGCGTGTCTATTCATGTGTAAAATAATTGTCTGGGACTCACTGTTTAGTGGTCGGACACAAACAAGTTGTTAGGAACATTTCTTCGTAAAATTTGTTTTTCACTTTTATCTTATCTTTTTTTCTGTCACCATGAGCTCCAAAGTGTCCAATTTATCATCTAGAGTATCTCGTCAAGTGTGAAATGATAGACTGAGACTAAATTGGCAACTTTTTTGGAAAATATGATTTTGGCCAAACGCGAAAGGCATAAATTCTGGAAAAATGTCTCTTGTGGTCATTTTTATGTTATCTCAATTGTTGCTTTCAGATTGTACCAAAATGCCAAATCAGACATTCAGTTTACCTTATCTGCATCTAGCGTGTCTATTCATGTGTAAAATAATTGTCTGGGACTCACTGTTTAGTGGTAGGACACAAACAAGTTGTTAGGAACAATTCTTCGTAAAATTGTTTTTTCACTTTTATCTTATCTATTTTTCTGTCACCAACGAGCTCCAAAGTGTCCAATTTAACATCTAGAGTATCTCGTCAAGTTTGAAATGATAGACTGAGACTAAATTGGAAACTTTTTTGAAAATATGATTTTGGCCAAACGCGAAAGGCATGAATTCTGGAAAAATGTCAAATGTGGTCATTTTTATGTTATCTAAATTGTTGCCCCCAGATTGTACAACAATGCCAAATCAGACATCCAGTTTAACTACTCTGCATCTAGCGTGTCTATTCATGTGTAAAAATATTGTCTGGGACTTAATGTTTAGTGGTAGGACACAAACAAGTTGTTAGGAACATTTCTTCGTAAAATTTGTTTTTCACTTTTATCTTATCTATTTTTCTGTCACCTATGAGCTCCAAAGTGTCCAATTTCTCATCTAGAGTATCTCGTCAAGTGTGAAATGATAGACTGAGACTAAATTGGCAACTTTTTTTGAAAATATGATTTTGGCCAAACGCGAAAGGCATAAATTCTGGAAAAATGTCACTTGTGGTCATTTTTATGTTATCTCAATTGTTGCCCCCAGATTGTACCAAAATGCCAAATCAGACATTCAGTTTACCTACTCTGCATCTAGCGTGTCTATTCATGTGTAAAATAATTGTCTGGGACTCAATGTTTAGTGGTAGGACACAAACAAGTTGTTAGGAACAATTCTTCGTAAAATTTGTTTTCACTTTTATCTTATCTATTTTTCTGTCACCAACGAGCTCCAAAGTGTCCAATTTATCATCTAGAGTATCTCGTCAAGTGTGAAATGATAGACTGAGACTAAATTGGCAACTTTTTTGCAAATATTATTTTGGCCAAACGCGTAAGGCATAAATTCTGCAAAAATTGTCACTTGTGGTCATTTTTATGTTATCTCAATTGTTGCCCCCAGATTGTACAAAAATGCCAAATCAGACATCCAGTTTACCTACTCTGCATCTAGCGTGTCTATTCATGTGTAAAATAATTGTCTGGGACTCACTGTTTAGTGGTAGGACACAAACAAGTTGTTAGGAACATTTCTTCGTAAAATTTGTTTTTCACTTTTATCTTATCTATTTTTCTGTCACCTACGAGCTCCAAAGTGTCCAATTTATCATCTAGAGTATCTCGTCAAGTGTGAAATGATAGACTGAGACTAAATTGGCAACTTTTTTTGCAAATATGATTTTGGCCAAACGCGAAAGGCATAAATTCTGGAAAAATGTCACTTGTGGTCATTTTTATGTTATCTCAATTGTTGCCCCCAGATTGTACCAAAATGCCAAATCAGACATTCAGTTTACCTACTCTGCATCTAGCGTGTCTATTCATGTGTAAAATAATTGTCTGGGACTCACTGTTTAGTGGTAGGACACAAACAAGTTGTTAGGAACAATTCTTCGTAAATTTGTTTTTCACTTTTATCTTATCTATTTTTCTGTCACCAACGAGCTCCAAAGTGTCCAATTTATCATCTAGAGTATCTCGTCAAGTGTGAAATGATAGACTGAGACTAAATTGGCAACTTTTTGGAAAATATGATTTTGGCCAAACGCGAAAGGCATAAATTCTGGAAAAATGTCACTTGTGGTCATTTTTATGTTATCTCAATTGTTGCCCCCAGATTGTACAAAAATGCCAAATCAGACATCCAGTTTAACTACTCTGCATCTAGCGTGTCTATTCATGTGTAAAATAATTGTCTGGGACTCACTGTTTAGTGGTAGGACACAAACAAGTTGTTAGGAACATTTCTTCGTAAAATTTGTTTTTCACTTTTATCTTATCTATTTTTCTGTCACCAACGAGCTCCAAAGTGTCCAATTTCTCATCTAGAGTATCTCGTCAAGTGTGAAATGATAGACTGAGACTAAATTGGCAACTTTTTTGCAAATATTATTTTGGCCAAACGCGTAAGGCATAAATTCTGCAAAATTGTCACTTGTGGCCATTTTTATGTTATCTCAATTTTTGCCCCCAGATTGCACAAAAATGCCAAATCAGACATCCAGTTTACTAACTCTGCATCTAGCGTGTCTATTCATGTGTAAAATAATTGTCTGAGACTCACTGTTTAGTGGTAGGACACAAACAAGTTGTTACGAACAATTCTTTGTAAAATTTGTTTTTCACTTTTATCTTATCTATTTTTCTGTCACCCAACGATGCCTCCAAATGGGTACCAATTTATCATCGAGGAAGTATCTCGTCCAGCGTCAACTGGGAGACTGGAGCTACTAAATTGGCAACGTTTTGTTTGCAAAATATGATTTATGGGGCAAAACGCGTAAGTCATAAATTGGGGGGGGACGGCTGGGGCAAAATTGTCGCCTTGGTGGTCATTTTTTATTTTTATCTCAAGTTGATGCCCCCAGATTGTAATAAAAATGCCAAATAAGACCTCGCATTTAAACCGACTCCTGCAGTGAGCGTGTCCAGTCATGTGTTTAATAAGTTGGCTGGGCCTCATGTTTACGTGGTATGCACAAAACAATTTGTTAGGAACAATTCTTCTTCGTAAAATTAAGTTTTTTACTTTGATCTTTTATCTTATCTATTTT
>CAJHNH020006125.1:0-14870 GCA_905116865.2 Candidula unifasciata | reverse complement strand
CAATAAAAAATGAACACAAGGGACATTTTTTTCCAGAATTTATTGCTTTTCGCGTTTAGCCATAATCATTATTTTCCAAAAAGTGCCCATTAGTCTCAGTTCTCTCATTTTACACTTGAACGAAGATACTCTAGATGAGAACTTTGGAGCCGTTGGTGACAGAAAAATAGAGATAAGATAAAAGTGAAAAAAAAATTTTACGAAAGAATTGTTCCTAACAACTTGTTTGTGTCCTACCACTAAACATTGAGTCCCAGACAATTATTTTACACATGAATAGACACGCTAGATGCAGAGTAGGTAAACTGAATGTCTGTTTGGCATTTTGGTACAATCTGGGGGCAACAATTGAGATAACATAAAAATGACCACAAGTGACAGTATTGCAGAATTTATGCCTTTCGCGTTTGGCCAAAATCATATTTTCCAAAAAAGTTGCCAATTTAGTCTCAGTCTATCATTTCACACTTGACGAGATACTCTAGATGAGAAAAATTGGACACTTTGGAGCTCGTAGGTGACAGAAAAATAGATAAGATAAAAGTGAAAAACAAATTTTACGAAGAATTGTTCCTAACAACTTGTTTGTGTCCTACCACTAAACATTGAGTCCCAGACATTTATTTTACACATGAATAGACACGCTAGATGCAGAGTAGGTAAACTGAATGTCTGATTTGGCATTTTTGTACAATCTGGGGGCAACAATTGAGATAACATAAAAATGACCACAAGTGACATTTTTCCAGAATTTATGCCTTTCGCGTTTGGCCAAAATCATATTTGCCAAAAAGTTGCCAATTTAGTCTCAGTCTATCATTTCACACTTGACGAGATACTCTAGATGAGAAATTGGACACTTTGGAGCTCGTAGGTGACAGAAAAATAGATAAGATAAAAGTGAAAAACAAATTTTACGAAGAAATGTTCCTAACAACTTGTTTGTGTCCTACCACTAAACAGTGAGTCCCAGACAATTATTTTACACATGAATAGACACGCTAGATGCAGAGTAGGTAAACTGAATGTCTGATTTGGCATTTTTGTACAATCTGGGGGCAACAATTGAGATAACATAAAAATGACCACAAGTGACAATTTTGCAGAATTTATGCCTTTCGCGTTTGGCCAAAATCATATTTTCAAAAAAGTTGCCAATTTAGTCTCAGTCTATCATTTCACACTTGACGAGATACTCTAGATGAGAAATTGGACACTTTGGAGCTCGTTGGTGACAGAAAAATAGATAAGATAAAAGTGAAAAACAAATTTTACGAAGAAATGTTCCTAACAACTTGTTTGTGTCCTACCACTAAACATTGAGTCCCAGACAATTATTTTACACATGAATAGACACGCTAGATGCAGAGTAGGTAAACTGAATGTCTGATTTGGCATTTTGGTACAATCTGGGGGCAACAATTGAGATAACATAAAAAATGACCACAAGTGACAATTTTTCAGAATTTATGCTTACGTCGCGTTTGGCCAAAATCATATTTGCCAAAAAGTTGCCAATTTAGTCTCAGTCTATCATTTCACACTTGACGAGATACTCTAGATGAGAAATTGGACACTTTGGAGCTCATAGGTGACAGAAAAAATAGATAAGATAAAAGTGAAAAACAAATTTTATGAAGAATTGTTCCTAACAACTTGTTTGTGTCCTACCACTAAACAGTGAGTCCCAGACAATTATTTTACACATGAATAGACACGCTAGATGCAGAGTAGTTAAACTGGATGTCTGATTTGGCATTTTGTACAATCTGGGGGCAACAATTGAGATAACATAAAAATGACCACAAGTGACATTTTTCCAGAATTTATGCCTTACGCGTTTGGCCAAAAAATATTTGCAAAAAAAGTTGCCAATTTAGTCTCAGTCTATCATTTCACACTTGACGAGATACTCTAGATGATAAATTGGACACTTTGGAGCTCGTTGGTGACAGAAAAATAGATAAGATAAAAGTGAAAAAACAAATTTTACGAAGAATTGTTCCTAACAACTTGTTTGTGTCCTACCACTAAACATTGAGTCCAGACAATTATTTTACACATGAATAGACACGCTAGATGCAGAGTAGGTAAACTGAATGTCTGATTTGGCATTTTGGTACAATCTGGGGGCAACAATTGAGATAACATAAAAATGACCACAAGTGACATTTTTCCAGAATTTATGCCTTTCGCGTTTGGCCAAAATCATATTTGCAAAAAAGTTGCCAATTTAGTCTCAGTCTATCATTTCACACTTGACGAGATACTCTAGATGAGAAATTGGACACTTTGGAGCTCATAGGTGACAGAAAAATAGATAAGATAAAAGTGAAAAACAAATTTTACGAAGAAATGTTCCTAACAACTTGTTTGTGTCCTACCACTAAACATTGAGTCCCAGACAATTATTTTACACATGAATAGACACGCTAGATGCAGAGTAGTTAAACTGGAATGTCTGATTTGGCATTTTTGTACAATCTGGGGGCAACAATTGAGATAACATAAAAAATGACCACAAGTGACATTTTGCAGAATTTATGCCTTTCGCGTTTGCCCAAAATCATATTTGCAAAAAGTTGCCAATTTAGTCTCAGTATATCATTTCACACTTGACGAGATACTCTAGATGAGAAATTGGACACTTTGGAGCTCGTAGGTGACAGAAAAATAGATAAGATAAAAGTGAAAAACAAATTTTACGAAGAAATGTTCCTAACAACTTGTTTGTGTCCTACCACTAAACAGTGAGTCCCAGACAATTATTTTACACATGAATAGACACGCTAGATGCAGAGTAGTTAAACTGGATGTCTGATTTGGCATTTTTGTACAATCTGGGGGCAACAATTGAGATAACATAAAAATGACCACAAGTGACAATTTTGCAGAATTTATGCCTTACGCGTTTGGCCAAAATCATATTTTCTAAAAAGTTGCCAATTTAGTCTCAGTCTATCATTTCACACTTGACGAGATACTCTAGATGAGAAATTGGACACTTTTTGGAGCTCATAGGTGACAGAAAAATAGATAAGATAAAAGTGAAAAACAAATTTTACGAAGAATTGTTCCTAACAACTTGTTTGTGTCCTACCACTAAACATTGAGTCCCAGACAATTATTTTACACATGAATAGACACGCTAGATGCAGAGTAGGTAAACTGAATGTCTGATTTGGCATTTTGTACAATCTGGGGGCAACAATTGAGATAACATAAAAATGACCACAAGTGACATTTTTCCAGAATTTATGCCTTTCGCGTTTGGCCAAAATCATATTTTCCAAAAAAGTTGCCAATTTAGTCTCAGTCTATCATTTCACACTTGACGAGATACTCTAGATGAGAAATTGGACACTTTGGAGCTCGTAGGTGACAGAAAAATAGATAAGATAAAAAAGTGAAAAACAAATTTTACGAAGAATTGTTCCTAACAACTTGTTTGTGTCCTACCACTAAACATTGAGTCCCAGACAATTATTTTACACATGAATAGACACGCTAGATGCAGAGTAGGTAAACTGGATGTCTGATTTGGCATTTTGGTACAATCTGGGGGCAACAATTGAGATAACATAAAAATGACCACAAGTGACATTTTTCCAGAATTTATGCCTTTCGCGTTTGTCCAAAATCATATTTGCAAAAAAGTTGCCAATTTAGTCTCTGTCAATCATTTCACACTTGACGAGATACTCTAGATGATAAATTTGACACTTTTTTAGCTCGTTGGTGACAGAAAAATAAATAAGATAAAAGTGATAAACAAATTTTACGAAGAATTGTTCCTAACAACTTGTTTGTGTCCTTCCACTAAACATTGAGTCCCAGACAATTATTTTACACATGAATAGACACGCTAGATGCAGAGTAGGTAAACTGAATGTCTGATTTGGCATTTTTGTACAATCTGGGGGCAACAATTGAGATAACATAAAAATGACCACAAGTGACACATTTTGCAGAATTTATGCCTTTCGCGTTTGGGCCAAAATCATATTTTCCAAAAAGTTGCCAATTTAGTCTCAGTCTATCATTTCACACTTGACGAGATACTCTAGATGAGAAATTGGACACTTTGGAGCTCATAGGTGACAGAAAAATAGATAAGATAAAAGTGAAAAACAAATTTTACGGAGAAATGTTCCTAACAACTTGTTTGTGTCCTACCACTAAACAGTGAGTCCCAGACAATTATTTTACACATGAATAGACACGCTAGATGCAGAGTAGTTAAACTGGATGTCTGATTTGGCATTTTGGTACAATCTGGGGGCAACAATTGAGATAACATAAAAATGACCACAAGTGACATTTTTCCAGAATTTATGCCTTTCGCGTTTGGCCAAAATCATATTTTCCAAAAAAGTTGCCAATTTAGTCTCAGTCTATCATTTCACACTTGACGAGATACTCTAGATGAGAAATTGGACACTTTGGAGCTCATAGGTGACAGAAAAATAGATAAGATAAAAGTGAAAAACAAATTTTAAGAAGAAATGTTCCTAACAACTTGTTTGTGTCCTACCACTAAACAGTGAGTCCCAGACAATTATTTTACACATGAATAGACACGCTAGATGCAGAGTAGTTAAACTGGATGTCTGATTTGGCATTTTTGTACAATCTGGGGGCAACAATTGAGATAACATAAAAATGACCACAAGTGACATTTTTGCAGAATTTATGCCTTACGCGTTTGGCCAAAATCATATTTTCCAAAAAGTTGCCAATTTAGTCTCAGTCTATCATTCACACACTTGACGAGATACTCTAGATGATAAATTGGACACTTTGGAGCTCGTTGGTGACAGAAAAATAGATAAGATAAAAGTGAAAAAACAAATTTTACGAAGAAATGTTCCTAACAACTTGTTTGTGTCCTACCACTAAACATTGAGTCCAGACAATTATTTTTACACATGAATAGAGACACGCTAGATGCAGAGTAGGTAAACTGAATGTCTGATTTGGCATTTTTGTACAATCTGGGGGCAACAATTGAGATAACATAAAAATGACCACAAGTGACATTTTTCCAGAATTTATGCCTTTTGCGTTTAGCCAAAATCATATTTTCCAAAAAAAGTGCCAATTTAGTCTCAGTCTATCATTTCACACTTGACGAGATACTCTAGATGAGAAATTGGACACTTTGGAGCTCGTAGGTGGTGACAAAAAATAGATAAGATAAAAGTGAAAAACAAATTTTACGAAGAAATGTTCCTAACAACTTGTTGTGTCCTACCACTAAACATTGAGTCCCAGACAATTATTTTACACATGAATAGACACGCTAGAGATGCAGAGTAGGTAAACTGAATGTCTGATTTGGCATTTTGGTACAATCTGGGGGCAACAATTGAGATAACATAAAAATGACCACAAGTGACATTTTTGCAGAATTTATGCCTTTCGCGTTTGGCCAAAATCATATTTTCCAAAAAAGTTGCCAATTTAGTCTCAGTCTATCATTTCACACTTGACGAGATACTCTAGATGAGAAATTGGACACTTTGGAGCTCATAGGTGACAGAAAAATAGATAAGATAAAAGTGAAAAACAAATTTTACGAAGAAATGTTCCTAACAACTTGTTTGTGTCCTACCACTAAACATTGAGTCCCAGACAATTATTTTACACATGAATAGACACGCTAGATGCAGAGTAGTTAAACTGAATGTCTGATTTGGCATTTTTGTACAATCTGGGGGGCAACAATTGAGATAACATAAAAATGACCACAAGTGACATTTTTCCAGAATTTATGCCTTTCGCGTTTGGCCAAAATCATATTTGCAAAAAAGTTGCCAATTTAGTCTCAGTCTATCATTTCACACTTGACGAGATACACTAGATGAGAAATTGGACACTTTGGAGCTCATAGGTGACAGAAAAATAGATAAGATAAAAGTGAAAAACAAATTTTACGAAGAATTGTTCCTAACAACTTGTTGTGTCCTACCACTAAACATTGAGTCCCAGACAATTATTTTACACATGAATAGACACGCTAGATGCAGAGTAGTTAAACTGGATGTCTGATTTGGCATTTTTGTACAATCTGGGGGCAACAATTGAGATAACATAAAAATGACCACAAGTGACATTTTTCCAGAATTTATGCCTTTCGCGTTTGGCCAAAATCATATTTTCCAAAAAAGTTGCCAATTTAGTCTCAGTCTATCATTTCACACTTGACGAGATACTCTAGATGAGAAATTGGACACTTTGGAGCTCATAGGTGACAGAAAAATAGATAAGATAAAAGTGAAAAACAAATTTTAAGAAGAAATGTTCCTAACAACTTGTTTGTGTCCTACCACTAAACAGTGAGTCCCAGGTCTTTTTTTTACACATGAATATACACGCTTGACGCAGAGTAGTTAAACTGGATGTCTGATTTGGCATTTTTGTACAATCTGGGGGCAACAATTGAGATAACATAAAAATGACAACAAGTGACATTTTCCCAGAATTTATGCATTACGCGATTGGCCAAAATAATATTTTCCAAAAATATGCCAATTTAGTCTCAGTCTATCATTTCACACTTGACGAGAAACTCTAGATGATAAATTGGACACTTTGGAGCTCGTTGGTGACAGAAAAAAAGAAAAGATAAAAGTGAAAAACAAATTTTACGAAGAATTGTTCCTTACAACTTGTTTGTGTCCTACCACTAAACAGTGAGTCCCAGACAATTATTTTACACATGAATAGACACGCTAGATGCAGAGTAGTTAAACTGAATGTCTGATTTGGCATTTTTGGTACAATCTGGGGGCAACAATTGAGATAACATAAAAATGACCACAAGTGACATTTTTCCAGAATTTATGATTTCGCGTTTGGCCAAAATCATATTTTCAAAAAAGTTGCCAATTTAGTCTCAGTCTATCATTTCACACTTGACGAGATACTCTAGATGAGAAATTGGACACTTTGGAGCTCATAGGTGACAGAAAAATAGATAAGATAAAAGTGAAAAACAAATTTTACGAAGAAATGTTCCTAACAACTTGTTTGTGTCCTACCACTAAACAGTGAGTCCCAGACAATTATTTTACACATGAATAGACACGCTAGATGCAGAGTAGTTAAACTGGATGTCTGATTTGGCATTTTTGTACAATCTGGGGGCAACAATTTAGATAACATAAAAATGACCACAAGTGACCATTTTGCAGAATTTATGCCTTACGCGTTTGGCCAAAATCATATTTTCAAAAAAAGTTGCCAATTTAGTTTCAGTCTATCATTTCACACTTGACGAGATACTCTAGATGAGAAATTAGACACTTTGGAGCTCATAGGTGACAGAAAAATAGATAAGATACAAGTGAAAAACAAATTTTACGAAGAAATGTTCCTAACAACTTGTTTGTGTCCTACCACTAAACAGTGAGTCCCAGGTCTTTTTTTTACACATGAATAGACACGCTTGACGCAGAGTAGTTAAACTGGATGTCTGATTTGGCATTTTTGTACAATCTGGGGGCAACAATTGAGATAACATAAAAATGACCACAAGTGACAATTTTGCAGAATTTATGCCTTACGCGTTTGGCCAAAATCATATTTTCCAAAAAGTTGCCAATTTAGTCTCAGTCTATCATTTCACACTTGACGAGATACTCTAGATGATAAATTGGACACTTTGGAGCTCGTTGGTGACAGAAAAATAGATAAGATAAAAGTGAAAAACAAATTTTACGAAGAATTGTTCCTAACAACTTGTTTGTGTCCTACCACTAAACATTGAGTCCCAGACAATTATTTTACACATGAATAGACACGCTAGATGCAGGTAGTGAAAACTGGCTGTCTGATTTGGAGTTTGTACAATCTGGGGGCAAAAGAATTGAGATAACATAAAAATTATCACAAGTGACATTTTTCCAGAATTTTATGCCTTTTCGCGTTGGCGAAAATCATATTGCAAAAAAAAAGCGTCAATTTAGTCTCAGTCTATCATTACACTTGACAAGATACTGAGGACGATAAATTGGACAATTTGGAGCTCGCGGTAACAGAAAAATAGATAAGATTAAAGTGGAAAAACAAATTTTACGAAGGAATGTTCCTAACAACTTGTTGTGTTCCTACCACTAAAACAGGAGTTCCCAGACAATTAATTTACACAGAATAGACACGCAGATGCGAGGAGTTTAAACTGGATAGTGATTTACGCTTGTTGTACCATCTGGTCAGGCAACATTTAGATAACATAAAAATGACCACAAGTGACAATTTTGCAGGAAATTTATGCCTTTACGCTTGTTTGGCCAAAAATAATATTGACAAAAAAAAGTTGCCAATTTAGTCTCAGTCTATCATTTCACACTTGACGAGATACTCTAGATGATAAATTGGACACTTTGGAGCTCATAGGTGACAGAAAAATAGATAAGATAAAAGTGAAAAACAAATTTTACGAAGAATTGTTCCTAACAACTTGTTTGTGTCCTACCACTAAACAGTGAGTCCCAGACAATTATTTTACACATGAATAGACACGCTAGATGCAGAGTAGGTAAAACTGAATGTCTGATTTGGCATTTTGGTACAATCTGGGGGCAACAATTGAGATAACATAAAAATGACCACAAGTGACAATTTTTCCAGAATTTATGCCTTTCGCGTTTGGCCAAAATCATATTTTGCAAAAAAGTTGCCAATTTAGTCTCAGTCTATCATTTCACACTTGACGAGATACTCTAGATGAGAAAATTGGACACTTTGGAGCTCATAGGTGACAGAAAAAATAGATAAGATAAAAGTGAAAAACAAAATTTTACGAAGAAATGTTCCTAACAACTTGTTTGTGTCCTACCACTAAACAGTGAGTCCCAGACAATTATTTTACACATGAATAGACACGCTAGATGCAGAGTAGTTAAACTGAATGTCTGATTTGGCATTTTGGTACAATCTGGGGGCAACAATTGAGATAACATAAAAATGACCACAAGTGACATTTTTCCAGAATTTATGCCTTTCGCGTTTGGCCAAAAATCATATTTTTCAAAAAGTTGCCAATTTAGTCTCAGTCTATCATTTCACACTTGACGAGATACTCTAGATGAGAAATTCGACACTTTGGAGCTCATAGGTGACAGAAAAATAGATAAGATAAAAGTGAAAAACAAATTTTACGAAGAAATGTTCCTAACAACTTGTTTGTGTCCTACCACTAAACAGTGAGTCCCAGACAATTATTTTACACATGAATAGACACGCTAGATGCAGAGTAGTAAACTGAATGTCTGATTTGGCATTTTTGTACAATCTGGGGGCAACAATTGAGATAACATAAAAATGACCACAAGTGACATTTTTCCAGAATTTATGCCTTTCGCGTTTGGCCAAAATCATATTTTTCAAAAAAGTTGCCAATTTAGTCTCAGTCTATCATTTCACACTTGACGAGATACTCTAGATGATAAATTGGACACTTTGGAGCTCGTTGGTGACAGAAAAATAGATAAGATAAAAGTGAAAAACAAATTTTACGAAGAATTGTTCCTAACAACTTGTTTGTGTCCTACCACTAAACAGTGAGTCCCAGACAATTATTTTACACATGAATAGACACGCTAGATGCAGAGTAGGTAAACTGAATGTCTGATTTGGCATTTTTGTACAATCTGGGGGCAACAATTGAGAAAACATAAAAATGACCACAAGTGACAATTTGGCAGAATTTATGCCTTTCGCGTTTGGCGAAAATCATATTTTCCAAATAAGTTGCCAATTTAGTCTCAGTCTATCATTTCACACTTGACGAGATATTCTAGATGATAAATTGGACACTTTGGAGCTCGTTGGTGACAGAAAAATAGATAAGATAAAAGTGAAAAAAAAAAAATTTTACGAAGAATTGTTCCTAACAACTTGTTTGTGTCCTACCACTAAACATTGAGTCCCAGAGAATTATTTTACACATGAATGGACACGCTAAATGCAGAGTAGGTAAAACTGAATGTCTGATTTGGCATTTTGGTACAATCTGGGGGCAACAATTGAGATAACATAAAAATGACCACAAGTGACATTTTTCCAGAATTTATGCCCTACGTGTTTGGCCAAAATAAAATTTTCCAAAAAGTTGCCAATTTAGTCTCAGTCTATCATTTCACACTTGACGAGACACTCTAGATGATAAATTGGACACTTTGGAGCTCATTGGTGACAGAAAAATAGATAAGATAAAAGTGAAAACAAATTTTACGAAGAATTGTTCCTAACAACTTGTTTGTGTCCTACCACTAAACAGTGAGTCCCAGACAATTATTTTACACATGAATAGACACGCCAAGATGCCAGAGTAGTTAAAATGGATGTCTGATTTGGCGTTTTTGTAACAATGTGGCAAACAATTTAGATAACAAAAAATATAAGCACAAGTGACAATTTTGCAGAAATTATGCATTACGCTTTTGAAAAAATACTATTTGCAAAAAAGTGCCAATTAGAATTTATGCTACGCGTTTTGGCCAGATCATATTTCCAACAAGTTGACGATTTGACTCCAGTCTATCATTTCACACTTGGACCGAGATAAACTCTATGATGTAAGAATTGGACACTTTGTGAGCTCGTATGGTGACAGAAAATAGATAAAGATAAAGTGAAAAAACAAATTTTACACGAAGAAATGTTCCTAATAACTTGTTTGTGTCCTACCCACTAAAAACAGTGAGTCCCAGACAATTATTTTACACATGAATAGACACGCTAGATGCAGAGTAGGTAAACTGAATGTCTGATTTGGCATTTTGTTAACAATCTGGGGGCAACAATTGAGATAACATAAAAATGACCACAAGTGACAATTTTCCAGAAATTTATGCCTTTCGCGTTTGGCCAAAATCATATTTTCCAAAAAGTTGCCAATTTAGTGTCAGTCTATCATTTCACACTTGAAGACGAGATACTCTAGATGAGAAATTGGACACTTTGGAGCTCATAGGTGACAGAAAAATAGATAAGATAAAAGTGAAAAACAAATTTTACGAAGAAATGTTCCTAACAACTTGTTTGTGTCCTACCACTAAACAGTGAGTCCCAGACAAATTATTTTACACATGAATAGACACGCTAGATGCAGAAGTAGGTAAACTGGATGTCTGATTTGGCATTTTTGTACAATCTGGGGGCACAACAATTGATGATATAAATAAAAATGACCACAAGTGACAATTTTCCAGAATTTATGCCTTTCGCGTTTGGCCAAAATCATATTTGCAAAAAGTTTGCCAATTTAGTCTCAGTCTATCATTTCACACTTGACGAGATACTCTAGATGAGAAATTGGGACACTTTGGAGCTCGTTGGTGACAGAAAAATAGATAAGATAAAAGTGAAAAACAAATTTTACGAAGAAATGTTCCTAACAACTTGTTTGTGTCACTACCACTAAACAGTGAGTCCCGACAATTATTTTACACATGAATAGACACGCTAGATGCAGAGTAGTTAAACTGGATGTCTGATTTGGCATTTTGGTACAATCTGGGGGCAACAATTGAGATAACATAAAAAATGACCACAAGTGACAATTTTGCAGAATTTATGCCTTACGCGTTTTAGGCCAAAATAATATTTGCAAAAAAAGTTGCCAATTTAGTCTCAGTCTATCATTTCACACTTGACGAGATACTCTAGATGAGAAATTGGACACTTTGGAGCTCGTTGGTGACAGAAAAATAGATAAGATAAAATGTGAAAACAAAATTTTACGAAGAAATGTTCTAAACAACTTGTTTGTGTTTCTACCACTAAACAGTGAGTCCCAGACAATTATTTTACACATGAATAGACACGGCTAGATGCAGAGTAGTTAAACTGGATGTCTGATTTGGCATTTTTGTACAATCTGGGGGCAACAATTGAGATAACATAAAAATGACCACAAGTGACAATTTTCCAGAATTTATTGCCTTTCGCGTTTGGCCAAAAATCATATTTTTTTAAAAAAGTTGCCAATTTAGTCTCAGTCTATCATTTCACACTTGACGAGATACTCTAGATGATAAATTGGACACTTTGGAGCTCATAAGGTGACAGAAAAATAGATAAGATATAAAAGTGAAAAACAAATTTTACGAAGAAATGTTCCTAACAAACTTGTTGGTGTCCTACCACTAAACCGTGAGTCCCAGACAATTATTTTACACATGAATAGACACGCTAGATGCAGAGTAGTTTAAACTGAATGTCTGATTTGGCATTTTGGTACAATCTGGGGGCAACAATTGAGATAACATAAAAATGACCACAAGTGACATATTTGCAGAATTTAGGCCTTACGCGTTGGCCAAAATAATATTTGCAAAAAAGTTGCCAATTTAGTCTCAGTCTATCATTTCACACTTGACGAGATACTCTAGATGATAAATTGGACACTTTGGAGCTCATAGGTGACAGAAAAAATAGATAAGATAAAAGTGAAAAACAAATTTTACGAAGAAAAATGTTCCTAACAACTTGTTTGTGTCCTACCACTAAAGCAGGAGTCCCAGACAATTATTTTACACATGAATAGACACGCTAGATGCAGAGTAGGTAACTGAATGTCTGATTTGAGCAATTACTTTTTGGTACAATCTGGGGGCAACAATTGAGATAACATAAAAATGACCACAAGTGACATTTTTCGCAGAAATTATGCCTTACGCGTTTGGCCAAAAATCATATTTTCCAAAAAAGTTGCCAATTTAGTCTCAGTCTATCATTTCACACTTGACGAGATACTCTAGATGATAAATTGGACACTTTTGGAGCTCATAGGTGACAGAAAAAAAGATAGAGATAAAAAGTGAAAAACAAATTTTACGAAGAAATGTTCCCTAACAACTTGTTTGTGTCCTACCACTAAACATATGAGTCCCAGACAAATTATTTTACACATGAATAGACACGCTAGATGCAGAGTAGGTAAAAACTGAATGTCTGATTTGGCATTTTTATACAATCTGGGGGCAACAATTGAGATAACATAAAAATGAACACAAGTGACAATTTTTGCAGAATTTGGTATGCCTTTTGCGTTTGGCCAAAACAATATTTGCAAAAAAGTTGCCAATTTAGTCTCAGTCTATCATTTCACACTTGACACTGACGATACTCTAGATGATAAATTGGACACTTTGGAGCTCGTTGGTGACAGAAAAAATAGATAAGATAAAAGTGAAAAACAAATTTACGAAGAATTGTTCCTAACAACTGTTTGTGTCCTACCACTAAACATTGAGTCCCAGACAATTATTTTACACATGAATAGACACGCTAGATGCAGAGTAGGTAAACTGAATGTCTGATTGGGCATTTTTGGTACAATCTGGGGGCAACAATTGAGATAACATAAAAATGACCACAAGTGACATTTTCTAGAATTTATGCCTTTCGCGTTTGGCCAAATATAATCCATTTTGTCAAAAAGTTGCCAATTTAGTCTCAGTCCTATCATTTCACACTTGACGAGATACTCTAGATGATAAATTGGACACTTGTAAAGGAGCTCGTTGGTGACAAAACAAAAAATAGATAAGATAAAAGTGAAAATACAAATTTACCGAAGAAATGCCTTCCTCACATACAATTTAGGGGTCCTACGACTTTGTGTCCCCTACACTAACAGTGATCGCCAGACAATTATCTTTTACACATGAATAGACACGCTAGATGCAGATGTAGTTAAAACTGAATGTCTGATTTGGCATTTTTGTATAAGCAATCTGGGGTCAACAAACTGAGATTAACATAAAAAACTGACCACAAGTGACATTTTAGCAGTGTCGCCAGAATTAGGTGCCTTAGGCGTTTTAGCCAAAAAATTATTTCCAAAAAGTTGCCAATTTAGTTAAGTCTATCATATTCCCACTTGACGAGATACTCTAGATGATAAATCTAGACACTTTGGAGCGCACAGGTGACAGAACAAATGGATAAGATTAAAATGTGTTTCTTGAAAAAACAAATGGTCCGAAGAAATGTTCCAACAAACTTGTTATTGTTCCTACAACTAAACAGTGAAGTCCAGGACATTATTTTACACATGAATAGTTCACGCTAGATGAAGAGTATGTTTTTATTATTTTTGTTGATTTATATTGGGACTTGATGTTGATTTGGGATTCTGTACACGCCTGGGGACAAAAAATTGAGATCAAACATAAAAATGTCCACAAGTTCACTATTTTTCAACAATTTATGCCTTTACGCGTTGGCCAAACAATCCATATTTTACGCAAAAAGTAGCATTTAGTCTGCAGTCTATCAGTTCCGACTTGACCGTGATACTCTAGATGATGAAAATTGGAACACTTTGGAGCTCTAGGTTGATCAAAAATAGATATGATCAAAAAGTGAAAAACAAAATTTGCTGAATGACATCGTTCCCTACACAGATTGTTTGTGTATCACAGTACCACTAAAACAGTGATGTCCACAGGACAATATTTTCCACATGAAATAGACACGCTAGATGCAGAGTAGTTAAAAGTGTATGTTGATTTGGCATTTTTTCTGTAACAATCTGGGGCGCAACAATTGAGATAACATAAAAAAATGAACACAAGTGAGCAATTTTGCCGTAATTTATGCACTAACGCGTTTGGCCAAATATAATATTTGCAAAAAAAGTTGCCAATTTAGTGCTCAGTCCTATCATTTCAGCAAGCTTTGAAGGAAGATACGCTAGATGATAATTGACCTTTGGAGCTCTTGGTGACAGAAAATGAAAAGTAAAAGTGAAAAAAAAAATTTTCCAAAAATTGTTCCAAAACTTTTTTGTGTCCTCCCATAAAAATGAATCCCAAAATTATTTTACCCATGGAATGGACACCTAATGCAGAGTA
>CAJHNH020006124.1:456688-466125 GCA_905116865.2 Candidula unifasciata | reverse complement strand
CTCAGACGTGTGACAGCATCCACGCTAGTCTGATGGACGACAGAAGATGTCACACAGCCGGGAAAGCCCGTTCGCCGAAACAAAAACTATAGATGACCCAGATGGAGAAAAAAAAATGTTAATTCGTTGAACCCTACAGGATTCTTTTGTGTAATTTTAAGAATTTCGCACAATTAAATTGCAAAGATTTTGAATGTCAAAAAAGATAAGTCAGTAGATATGGACTAATTTTCTTTTCTAACAGTACAGATTTCACGTACATCACACTATTGATATTTCAGTCATTTTGAATATTCTGACAGCTCATATAGACTAATGCTATGATGAACTTCAATATAAAATCTGCCACTGAACTGCTGTTTTTGCTTGTTACCGACTGAAATATTTATTCTTCAACTCATTAATTCAATGCTATCGACAGATTTCCTGGGAAGTAATATTGTAGTATTTACTCAATTCTCACTTGTGGCTAGCAGAACTAATAAACCTCATAAAGGCATCAATGGTCTGTGGAAATAAACTTCGTAATATTACTGTAGCTCTAACTGAAACACTGGGGTAATACAACTCTTGGTCTCTCCTGGCACTGGCGGCCACAATTGCTCGAGCGGTGTCTTCCGGTGATGCTGGATTAACGATCCTCAACATCATGTCGGATCCAGAGTTTTGTAGTTCCTTTATGGCACTTTCTGTACCTGTTTTCGGGAAATATAACAGATGTTGATCATATTTACAATAATTAGATTAAACAATAATTAACGATAAAAGCTACACATTAATTATTTTTAATATTATTATTATTATTGTTAATTAAATCTGCCCAACCATGGCGTTTTTAGTTAGCGCTTCAGAGTGGCCCATCCTAGTCATATCCTGCAACTGGAAAGAGACATATTCACAATAGTAAGTTGACTTTAAAAAAATGGTTAAAGTGGTAAAATATGTAAAGGGAAAAGCGTTGTGTCACAGAATAAGCAGACAAGTCACTAAAGCTATTCTTGCGCCTAAATAAAAGTATGAATAGTGCCTTCTGACTTGCAGGGTGTTGATCTCACCTAACAGAGGACTGGTGAATAAAAAACGGCAAGACCTTAAAAAAAAAACTTTTAGTGGACACAGCTTTGCCAAGACAAACAGCATAAAAAGTGTCTAAGGTCGAGATGGTATAAGGTATGACAACATCAGTAAGTGCACTGCAGATGAATTGGATGAACCAGCAGTTGTTTTTTACAGAGTGTTAGTATCAACAAATAGTTGTTAGACTGCAATCTGATAAACGTTCTGAAGCTTGGCAAAGACCATACAAAAATGCAGAGATACCTGTTAATCACCATGCAAAATACTATAGGCAACATTTTGGAGAAGATAATTGTCAGAGAAAAAGGGAATGCATGGTGATGAGCTACCTTCTTGATTTTCCAACCACGGAGGACAAAATACAAATTTGCCGAGCTCATGCTTACAGCCGAGTCAACGCAGACACACAGCATCCACTGCATTGTGAAGTTAAAAAAAAAAAGGGGGGGGGGGGTGGGTTTGAGCTAGGTGGGCGGGCCACTATTTAAACAGAGGAAAATCTTTGTTTTTTGCAACCTTTGTTACCTCCTCTACTTATCTAACGGCTGCACACAACAACAAGATTGTGACAGTCGTCCTGTGGGGGCCGTGTTTTAGGGCGCTCAGTATGCGGAACTGGTTGTTTCGTGGCGGTGTGACTACGGACTGACTTGGTGCTAACACAGATGGACGATGCAAAAGCTAACGAATAGCCAATTAAACAGGAACCAGGCCCCTCAGAACCAGAACTTAGGCAACAAATGAACAAACTCAGGTGAAAGTGCTCACCACAAGGAATATAAATAAATAAGACAGCAAAGGAACCGTCCTTGAGAAAACAGGCCATCAGGCAGTTAAAAAAGGACCAAGTTTGAAATTTTTGTTTGATTTTATACGATACGATACGATTGGTTGATGCGACCAAGTACATTATTATTCAGCAAGTGTGTTCACTTAAAGGCATTGAGTCTGGCGAGGAGTGGGTGCAAGTGCCTATGAAGTGATGTACGACCTTTTCTGTTTGCATACGACTAGAACAAAGAAAATACAAACAACAAAGTCCAGCCTCAGTGGCTTAGGTTGGAGAGAAGTTCAGAATCCAATTTTTGGTGCGTTTGCCGTGAACACAAGCAGTCTGATTTTGGAGGTTATGGCAATGACCAAAGAAATAACTTGGATGGAGACACAGACGTTCACACGCGCATGCTTTCTCGGTGACTCATGACTATTCTTAGGAAAGAAAGAGATGGGCTAAGTCCGAAGACAATGACTGGTGTCTTATAGGTGGTCAGGATTGGTAAAGAACAGTTTCTTTTTCGTATGAGGCCTGTAAGGAGAAAAGCAAGCTGAAAGGCTTGCAGTTATGCTACTGTGAAAGGCGAAAGAGCCATAAACTATGCTGATATACTGAGGACGGGATCCGAACACTTTTCGACTGAATGGTTTAGTGTGTAGCAAACAATTTGTTGACTACTAACTAATACTATTAATAATATTACTAGTATTATTATTTTACTATTAATCACAAAGTTATAATAACCAGAATCGCTCATACAAATTCAAGAATTAAAGAATACAATTTTGTTCGTCATACTTTTAAAAACCTGTCGGATATGCCAAACGTGTTAGCATTAAACTTGCTCTAGCAAGTAATCACACTCGCACCATCACAGATGCCCGTGCATACACATATCTCACACACACAAACACACATCTATTACCAAAAATTAGAAAATAATTAAAAATATTTTCTGAATTAAAAGGATGTCAGAAAATGTTTCCATTATACTGTTACATTTCTTCTTCTCCTAGTCATCTTCCCTCTTCTTTCTCTTTTTTCTTTTTCTCCACTTTCTTCGCCCTTTTTCCTCCTCTTAGATCTGTAAATCTGATTGTTATTCTTCGCACTTTGTTTCCTTCTTGAAACTCCTTTTTCTTCGTCTTTTTTCTTTCTCTGACTTTATCTCATCTTTTTCTCTATTGTCACTTCCTCCTCCTTTCTTGTTTGTCCTTCACCGCTCCTCTTTCTTTGTAGCCTCTTAGATCCACCACGCCTACGTCTCTGCCTTCTCACCTCATGTTTCTTTCTTTCACTGTCTCCTACTCCCCCTCCAGTGTATTACTGGAACAGTTAGCCTTAAGTGATTTGGTGCAGACAAAGGAACATATGTGGGTATGCCAGGTATTCTGTAATGCCCCTTCTTCAATCAGTATTAGTGTGATAGGCAGGAACAGGACAAAAATTACTGTTCAGCAGCTTGAAGATCTTGATTTAGTCTGGTTAAAAAAAAATGACCAAGAGGCCACAGTAACAGCTTTTAGTTTTAGACAGTAAAATGGGGATAAAAGTCTGGCCACTGGATATAAAAGGGCCAAATGACTAGTATTTGCCTCCTATTTGACTTCCAGACGCGCCCTGTAGAGACCTACCCGGCTGTTGTAGCTCTGCACTTGGCGCTCGCCAGCATGGGTGTGGGTGACTACAGGGGAAGGCCAGTTGTCAAGCAGATTTCGAAGGCGGTGGTGCGTTTCTATATTTAGTTCTGAAATAGTAGTCTCTAATTGTTAAACAGTGTAATATGAAGGTGTGTATTCTCGCTAGGATGGCAAGTAGCTATAAGCGATTTGTTGGTCTGGTGGCACATTGAAGCCTAATGTACATGTTTAATAATATGTTTTGATTTTTGCCATCGTTGAGGTAATCTCGCTGGGCATATGGTGTCATTATCATAGTTCCTTGTTAGCTGATGATCGCTTTAGATATAGATCACGCTGATTTTATGTTAAGTGAAAAAAACCGAGGTTTAATGTAGTAATCATAGTTCCCGTTGTTGTTTTGTTGTTGTTCATATTTGGACTTGTAGTTAGTGTGCTTAGTTTAGTATGTGTTGCTTACCCGATCTAGACTTTACACAAAAGATTCTCTGTCTGGGTGAGATACTTTTGATCTTACCCCAACCTAAACAAACTTTTTGTCTTTTTTTTTCTCTTGTTACTGAGGCAGCTTGAGGTTAGGTTTTGCTCCCATTCGCCACGTCATATTGTTAGAACTATTGCAGGTTCGGAGTCGAAAAGATTTCAAGGAGTAGAATTCCATATTATCCTTTATTGTTTTCTCTTCTCTTTCCTCCATTACAAGATACCCCGTCTGCTTTGCTTCTAGTACATTAGTAAAACTGACTTTGATTTATGCAATAATGTTTATACATTATCTATTACATACCTATATATCCTAAAGTGCACATAGTGATGACAACATTCTGTTTCAGAGCGATGAACTGACTCCGTAAGGAACCAAAAAATCCATGTAGGGCATGTTTCGAGGCAGAGTACATTGATAAGTATGGGTGAGGGATTTTACCTGAAATGGTAGAAGAACTGTAAACCCACAAAAAAACTTACATTTTTTTAATTAATACTGAAAAATTTAAAAGCTGTAAATAAAAATACAGGACACCTGGGGCAAAACAATGATAATACATGCATTATGCTGTAAGGTTAGCACAAATCTGACCATTAACGGAGAAATGATGTGTGAATTAACTAAAGAAAAACATATGTATATGAAAACTTGAACAGTTATCCATGCAATTACCAACGCTATATTTTTTGGCATAATCAGTATGATTGCATTGCTACACTATTGCCACTAAAACTATACAGAAGGGCAGTTTACTTGTAAACATTACACTTACATAACCAGTAACATTTTTCGTCTTTAGCAATGTTATGAAAACGATATCATTCTAAGAATAGTTTTCATGAGTTTGCAGATTGTGTGTGTAAAGCTGGGGTGACCATCCCTAACTCAGCGCGTCCACCGGTAGCAGATCGTGGAACTGCCTCTAGATATAGAGGTTAGCTGTGAATACCCAAAAAGCAGCCGTGGACAAACTGGCGGTGGGCACAGAGGGAGAGGCGAGATTTACGGGACGGTTTTAAAATCCTTAAAAAATACCTCATATGCTTGTTGACATGCCTGCCAATCGGGCTAGTGCCCTATAATCCCTTTCCCCGGGTAGGTTGAATCCGTTGGCTTTGGAGAGCAGTTTATCTAGGAGACGGCAAACTTCGAATATAACCCCCTCCCTCCAAGTTCAAGTTGAGCCAACATACCAAGGAACTGGATGGCCACAGATGAGCTGGCTGTGAACGTTGGACGTCTGGCTGGCGTGCGGGCGGCACCAGGCGTATGGACTCCTACGGGACATCCCCTGCCTCTTTCCTAGCAGGCAGGCAATACTAAGGTGACTGGTCATTTCCCGCAGTACTTTTTTCGCTTATGCATTATGCATAGAAATCGTCGCCGTAGTTACGAAGCACGTGCTCTGCGCTCGACACCTTTTTCAGCACTAGGTAAAGAGAGAGTGAGGAGTAGACGACGACGAGGAAATTGGGAGAGAAGGGCATAACAATAAAAGGGCCGGTGCTAGGAGAACAAGACGAAAAGAGGGGAGATTAGGCTTCAATCATGTAAGAGTAGGATACTGAAACTGTCGGAGTGGTAGGCAGAGAGGTCCTGTACTGGAGACAGTGATTTTTTTTATTTTGATGCCATTATGCTCCAGGAGCTAAATACAGACATATGCCATTGTCCTGGGTACGTTAGTTATATAAACCCTGTTGGACAGGAAGGACATGGGCAAAGTCTGGTGGTGAGGTAAGGTGTGAAGTATGTGGTGCTTGACTTGGGCCAGTTAAATCATAGTGGAAGAGAGGTGCAGTGGATACAGGTGGAGATTGGTGGTTTCAGTTGGAACCCTAAATATATATATATATATATATATATATATATATATATATATATATATATATATATATATATATATATATATATATATATATATATACATGTATACCCACGGTAGACTGTTTTTGTCATAAGGTAACAAAAGGGTTGGCTCAAGGAACTGGAGGAGTTATTAGGTGGGGATTTCAACGCGAAGAACAGAGAATGGGACAGCAGCGGAGAAAACCGACAGGGAATTGCCCTGCAGAGGCCATCGTTGACACCGATTTGGTCTTCATCAATGATCCAATGCCAACTAGATTGGCAATGAGGTCTGGTGATGCAGTCACAGCCATTGACTTGACATTTGTCTCCCAGTCGTCGGTTTTAGATGTTAAATGGACTGTCCTGAATGACCATGGGGGTGATAACCTATCATGTTCAGTCCTGATTTCTAAACCCACTAAGGTTAAGGCTGTCAGAGCACGCAAGACCTTCCGGTTTAAGCGGACCAACAACCTACTTGGACGCCTCAGACAGAGAGCATGCAACAGGACTGCCAGAACTAATTGTCTACAGACCCCATGGTGGACTTGAGAAGAAAAACAGGCGTGAAAGGCATACACCCCCAAGCTTAAGAGAGGAAGTGGGGATGGCGGAGAATTTGAAAAAAAGATAAGGTAGAGGTTTTAAAGCGCTGTGCTGCAGAGACCAAAAGTGAAAAGTAGCTAACTCTTGTGAATGCTATGGGAGGCGATAAAACACTGGGGAAATTCTGGAAACTGCAAAAGCAGATGCAAAGAAAAGCTCGGTCTATGGCAGTGGGAACAATTGGTAGAAATTAAGGTGTGCGTATAACATCAGGCAAGGAGAAACAGGAGGCTTTTCTCTATAGGTTTATAGCTCAGACAGATCATAATGATGTAGACATCAGGGAAGTAGTTAGAGAGGAGTTATCTGGCACCATAAAGAATTCTGAAGACATGATACGAGTAGAAGATATCAAACAAATTTTAAAAAGAGCAAAAGACAGTGCACCAGGGCCTGATGGGTTGGTATGGCCAGAAGAAGGTTTTGTGAGCTATGTAGACTTGGCAGAGATGACCGACTGCTTTAACCGGAGGCCTGGATGCACAGCTATCTAATCTCACTTTCAAAACCATTTAAGGATCATCACTTTACAAATCACACTTAGGAAGGGTCCCTGTAATGCTATGAAGCTACAGGCCAGGAAAGAACACATAGGCAAATGCAGACACTTTTGCTTTTGGCGTCTATTAAGGGTTTCAGAACAGGCAGGAAACTATGGCGGGCGCTCTGGATCTCGACGAAGCTCACAGGGACGGACTTCTTTTATAAATCAGGAGTGTTTGTAATGATGTGACGACACTTGGAGTCTAAAAAACACTGATACAGATGTGTCAAAACAGTTCGACTGCCGATGGTAAACACAGCTTTATCTTGCTGCTGAACATTTGACGAACCAAGAAGGTCTTTAAAATAATGAAAACATTGCATATAATGTAGGTGCTATGAGTAGACATTATCAGTTATGTTTGTTACGTTAGAATAATTTCAGTGCAGATTTCTAAAAGAATTTCTTTCCTTTCCTCCACGTTCACACCCATAGCCTTATGTTTATGTGTCCTAGACTATTTTAAAAAAAGTGTACCATCTGATATCATATAGTACTAATATAGTACTAATATAGTTTTTGATGGTTGTGTTGATGGACAATGATGCACGATGCCAAATTTATTTATCGTCATAGTAAATCGTGTTTGACTGTGTACACGCACTGGCCGTCCGTCGGTCACCAACACAGAGGTCCCACTAACTTATATTAAACGTGTGTGTGCAACTCCAGTATAGCCAGCCAACCCAGGAAAGACAAATACATTTTGGAGACGCTTGATGTTTCGACCAAAATGTACAAATATCGGAGCTATAGCGTAAACAGGCATAACACAGTGACATAAGATAAACAAACAGGAGGATACTTCATTAACGGGTGTTCTGTATGCAATATTATGTACACAATGTTTACCACACACAGGCATGAAAAGTAACAATAAACATTTTTTTTTTTCTGGTCAGCGCAGTATTTTGTCGAGGTTATCCTGTTTTGCAATTGACACTAATGCTAATGGAAAGGAAATGCAGTCGAGCAACTCACCTAATAAACTATTTATAACCACAATGCTACCTTCATGTTCTATCAGTTCAGACATAGCATATGTTGCCAGATACACGTACGAGCTGAAAGCAGAAAAGAAAATAGACGGTATGTGATCAGCCACTTACCTCAATTTAGCCAGTTTTTAGTGTTCAATTATGATAAATCATGCACTTCTTTAGGGCTGCCACTGCTACCTTTTCTCTAAAAGGATAATAAAACTATTCAGATATAGAGAACATGTCCTGCTAACCCTCTAGCCGACAGATAAGCTTGTTATTGTTGTTTTATTTTTGTTATTTATATCATGATGTCTTTAGGCAGTTGTTTGTATAATTGCTTTAGTGCTATTTGCCCCTTCATTGTATGTAGACAGAGGGTAGGTAAGGAAAGTTGTACTCCACAAGGACATCCTACAAGCGTTGAACACCTAGTGATAAAGTGATACCATGTGGATGAGGATCACCCGTGGAGAGGTCCTGGAAATTCCGTTCACCTGTTGGGCCATATCTAAGGCCCGGCTATATTTAGGGCCTTTAGATTGGCTTATAAACAGCATCCTGTCTCGGAAGCTGAAATATTTGGTCAAATCAAGCACCAGGACGGACTGGAAAAAATTATAGCAGAAGGCATGGTACCAGAAAGGAGGGGCAGGGGCCGACAAACACGAAGATGGGCACAGGATATAAGTGACTCCTTGAGTATGAAAGGGCATGAGGCGGGAGAGCTGGCGGGAAACCTATTTTTTTTTTTTTCAGGCATACCGTGATGAGAGCTACGTTCTGCAAAGGACCTGCTACATGATGATTATGATATTTAGGGCCACAGGCAATGCCTGAGGTGGTGCTGCAAAATAATATCAAATTGCGCATCCCACAAGGGGACACAACTTCATTATGTAGACATCATAATTTAGGATAGAGAAACATATTACCAAAAAAAAAAAAAAAACCTGTTATCAAAGTGTCATTGCTCTTTGTGTGGAAAATGATTAACCCCTACCTTTGAACTTGCTAAAGGGAAGACATCAGTCAATTCTTTACTCCTTTCGAGTTTAGTGATTATGTCCCTTTGCATTAAAAAAGGAAGGTTTTCCGGTTTTAGTCATTTAGTGACTAGACCATTTTTTTGTGTCACTATTTTATTTTGTGGACATGGCGTCATCAAAGAAGCAGAAACTTAAATGTCTGCCAGATTGTACGGTGGTCTATGGGTTGGATTCCCTTGATATTTATAAAAATTACCCAAGATTCAACAATTTCTTTTGCTATTTCTGCTCTTTTTAAGAAATTTTTTTTTATAAAACGACATTTTAAAAAAAAAGTCATTTATTTTTAAAATGTGTACGCAGCGAAATGGTTAACGAAGTGAAGATTAAGAGTAGCTCTGCTTATGTAATTCTGGCTGAAGCTCAAAACTGTGTTTCTTAGAAAAACAAATAAAAGGTAACTATAGGAGAAATACATGTATTTATGT
>CAJHNH020006124.1:444188-451688 GCA_905116865.2 Candidula unifasciata | reverse complement strand
GACGCTAAGAAAGGTGGTGGTTTAGGTTTGGGGTGTTTGCTTTGAAACTTAGTGTAAAATGTCTGCAGTCACCAAAAACTGCCCCATCAACCTGTCGATCCTCATGAACGTGTATGACTAATGAAAATACCACACTGTGGAAATTATGACAGCTAATAAAAGGAGCCAAGGAAACGGGAAGTTGTCATAAATAAAGCAAACTGATTGATACTCGAGAAAGAGCAAAACAGGGTGCAGTATTTATAGTAAAACCGAAAATAGTAACGCTTATTTCAGACGCTAATTAATTTCAGTGAGCTGAGTTGAGATGAGGTGAGTCAAGAATTGAGATCACAGAACTCGGGGCATTCACACGCGTGCCCCGTCCTCATCATCAGCAGCCAGCGCAGAGCTCAAATACTGATAGGGCCTGTCACAATCTGGTTATACGGCCGTCTTGCCTTTCCTCTAAGGGTAATGAGCTGGCCAGATCCACTGATTACACCCAGATTTCTAATTCCCTTCAGGCCATAATAATCTTCTATCTCTACTGATTGCGTTGCTTGTTCTCAGGGGCATTGGCCACATCTGCCTTGTAATGTATCAATTCATCACCCACTGGTGCTGATCCAGCCAATCTGTCTGCCTGTTCAATTCCCACCGCGCCGACAGTCTTTGAGACAAGATCTAAAGTATGCTTACTACCTGTGACTTTTTCAGTGAAGCTTACCACTCTGCTCGAAGCATCTCTGTCTGTGCCTTTCTTAGCTTGCTTTCAGAGTCTGATACAATAACGACATGTGGATGCATCTTATTCTCTGCAGTTACCATCACTACCCCCCCCCCCCCCTACCATTACTCCCCCCCCCCAATCTTCATTCTCATGCCAGGCTGTCTTGCACTGAAGATTTTTCTATTGGCTTTCGCTACGAAATCCCAGGCACTTCGCATTCCTCTAAACACCGAACCATCTTTATAGATGATAATCAGATCACCTGGACGTGAGTTGTCGTGAAAACTGTTAGACTTCCACCTCCGTATTTCAGTGAGAAATATAAAGCCATGAGAAAACAGGCAGAAGACACATTCTTGCACCGATGCTACTTTATAGCAATTGCAACGATTATTACAGAGGAAAAGACAGAGCTGGAATCTTTGACAAACTGCCAGATGTCATGACTAGAATTCTTCTTCTTCTTCTGCCTTTCTATCCCCCAATGGAGCATAGGCCCTCAACCAACTCACGCCAAGTCGTTCTATCCTTCGTCATTGCATGGAGCTCTCCCCATGTCCTCCACATCTTTCTAACTTCATTCACCAGCTCTCTTCTCCATGTGTTTTTGGCCTTCCTTTATTCATATGCCCCTGTGGGTTCGAATGCAAAGACATTCTAGTTATGCTGTTCACCAGTTTTCTCAGTGGGTGTCCTATCCAACGCCAGTGTATTTTCCTCACCTCTTGGTCCATTGGAGCCTGTTTAGTTCTCTCCCAAAGCTCTACATTAGTTATTCTATCAGAACATTTAATTCCCTCTATTCTGCGCAGGCATCAGTTAATGAATGTTTGTAGTTTATTACTAATTGCCTTAGTTGTTCTCCATGTTTCCGCCCCATACAAAAGTACAGATTTGACATTAGAATTAAAAATTTTTAGTTTAGTATTTCTTTTAATTTCTTTTGACCTCCACGAATTCTTAGTGCTATGAAAGCTCCTCTTGCCTATTGTACTATTATTTTAATATCTCTATCAGTTCTTCCATCTTTATCTACATTACTGCCTAAATAGATGTACGACTCCAAGTCTTGGAGTTGGTTGCCATTAAGGGAAACCACATTACTATTTGCCTGATTTATTATCATTATCTTTGTCTTTCCTTTATAGATTTTCAGACCAAGCTTCTGTGATCTCGCATCTAGTATATTTAATTTATCTTGCATTTGATTCCGTGAATGGGACAAAAGAGAAATATCATCAGCGAAGTCCAGATCATCAAGATTTTTAGTAGGGGTCCACTGAATTCCATTCTTGGTGTTAGCAGTTACTGTTGTGACAATCCAAAAGTCTATAGCCAGTAAAAATAAGAGAGGCCAGAATTAGTGGGGGGGGGGGGGGGGGGGCAATTCTTAGTAATGACAGACGTCAAAGAGGAATAGAAATAAATACAATACTCCGAGTGATGTATTTTGAATCATTCACGCGGTGTAGCACGGACCGCTAAGGTCTGCTCGACCAAGGCTGTCTTACTTTATTTCACTACTTTAGCGAACATAGATTTTATCAATATAATAAATGTGTCTCTCTTTGAAACATATTTCAAAGAGGAAGTGGAAACCACGTGTGTGTGTGTGTGTGTGTGTATGTGTGTGTGTGTGTGTGTGCATGCGCGCGCGCGGGTGATGTGTATTAGAAGCATCTGCAGGCCTTAATTAATAAACTCACTCGGACCGATGGGTCTAAAAATGAGTGCAATCTGAAATAGCATCTCTTCCAGATATGTTGTGGATGATGTAATCCTCATTATGGAAAAAAACAATAATTGATTGAATAATATAACTACATATATGAGCATGTGAGCAACCTGATGCAAGTGTCACTGACATTACTACATACATGAGCATATAAGCAACCTGATGCAAGTGTCACTGATAATACTATATATATATATATATATAATATAAAATATATTATATAAAAATAAAATACTATATATCCCACGAGCTATAAGAAAACCAAGAAAAAGGGGCAACCTAAGTAGGGCAGGGTGACCTGTTATTAAAAACAACATAAAGTCAAAAATTTAAAAACCGGCCTAAGGGCCAAAGGGGTTTAAAAAACTGAAAATTTTTTCAAAAAAACCTTTTAAAAATTTTGTTAATTGGGAGGAAAACCTAAATTCAAAAAAATCGGGGTTGGAAAATTACTCCCCTAATTACTCCCTATAGCAAGTGGGGCAAAATTAAGTTCCCCCGTTTTTAACCCCCGCGAAAAAGGGGGAAAAAAAGATTTTAAAACAAAAAAAACCCGAGAAAAAAAAGTTGTTAATTTAGCAGGGCCCCTAAAATTTGAAGTTTCCCAGAGCGTAAAAACCTAGTGCTTTTGCCGTTCGAAGAAGGGGAGCCCCGGAAAGGGTTCGTTATTCATTGAAATGTGGGAAAGGGCGGGATTTGGCGCTGTAAAAGGGAAAAAAGACATTTAAAAAAAACGGGCCGGGGGGGAAGGGGAAAACCCGAAAAAGGGCCCTTGACCTTTTACTTGGGCCTTTGGGAAAGGAAACGCAACCCCCGTGGAACGGGCCTTCGGGAAACACTTGGGTCCTTCCGGGGGTTTCCCCCGGGGGTAAAAAGGGGGTTTTCCCTTCCCCCACTCCCCCTTTAATTTGGGAAGTTTTCTCCATGGTGCCCGAAATTTGGGGTCCTTTTCCATGTGGTTTCCTTTTCCCCTTTTCCCTTTCCTTGCCCACCGTTGGGGGCTACAAAAGCCAACTGTGCCGGGTTAAAACCCAAACCCCCCCAAACCCCCTAACCTTGTGGCCCCCTTCGCTTTTCCCGTTGGGGCCCTTTGGTCGGTTTTCCAAGGCCCCTTTGGCTTTTCAAATTTTTTTTAAGGGGGCCCCCGAGGAACTTTTCTATCTCACCATTTTTTACCCCTTCTTTTTGCAAACCCCCAAGGGGTTCGGGCCCGGGTCCCCATCCGTTTTAAAAGAAAAAACCCCGGGGGCCCCGGTTAAAATTCCGGGGCCAAGGAGAAAGGGAAAACCCGGGTGGGGGTTTTCCCTACCTTAAAAAGGTTGGGAAATTTTTGGGGCCCCCAAAAACCCCCAGGTTCCCGGGGAAAGTTTTTCCTTTAGGAAACCCGGGGCGGGGGGCCAAAAAGAAAAACCTTGGTCGAGGGACGAGGGAATTTCTTTTCTAACGGGAGGGGGAATTTTATTTTTAGAGATCCTGTTTGGAAAAAAAAACCCTTTGGGGCTCCCCTTTTGAGGTTTTTTTCCAAGAAAAGTGGCCCCGTTTCGGTTTTTAAAATTTCCCTAAACTCCCCCATGCCCCCAGTATTCCCCAAATTATTTTTCCCCCCTTGTGCCCAAAAAGGGGGCCTTATAATTTTCCGGCCAACAAAAAAGGAATTTTAAAAAAACCACCTTTTTTTTGCCAAAGGTTTTTCAACCCTTAAAAAACCCAACTTTAATAAAACCAAGGGGAAAAGGAAAAGGGGTTCTTTTTCCCCCCTCGAAGGGCCCGGGGTAGGGGAAAAGGGGTTTCCAAAAATCCAAGGGGAATTAACCCCTTTGGGGCCAAGTTTTAATTCCCTTCTCCCCAGAATTCCTTTGTTTTTTTAAGGGCCGGGTGGGTTTCCCTTGTAAACAAAAAACCACCCTTTTTACCCCCTTTCGGGATTGTTAAAAAATAAAAAATGGGTTTGGTCCCCCTTTTTGGGTTTTTTTGGGGGGTTCCAACCGTTTTCCTTATTTTTTCCCTAGGGGGGGAAATTTAAAAAAAATAAAACGATTTTATTTTGGCTACCCCCCCCCTTTTCCCCTCGTTTTCCGGCCTTTTTGGGGTTTAGAGTTTTAAAAAATTCCTAAAATATTTCTATCTAAAAAATTTTATTTTTTACCCACTTGGTTGCTTTGTAAAATACCTTAACTGGTTTTTAAAATAAAACAGGATCCGGTCGGCTTTTGGTGGGCCCTTTTAACTTAAGCGGGTTTAAAATGGTTGCCAATAAGGCAACAAAAAGGGGAAAGGGGCCCTATTTTTGGGGCCCAAGAAACGTGGAAGGGGGCCCGGGGGTTTTATGGAAAATTTTTCTCATTTAAACCCCTCGTGCCCTTTTTCCCTTTTTTTTTTTTTTTTTTGGTTTTTTTTTTTTTTTTTTTTTTTTTTTTTTTTTTTTTTTAGAAAAAAGGGGGGGGAGGGGAAAAAGGTTGGCCCTTTAAAAACCAACAAAACCACAGCCGGTTAAAAAATCAATTTTTAAAATTTTTAATTGGGTTAAAAATTTTAAAATTTATTAAACCCAAATAAATAAAAAAAAAAATCCAATTTCCCCAATAAAATAATTATCCGGTTTTCCCCCCAAAGGCAAAAGGGAAAAAGTCAAAAAAAAGGGTTTTCCCTTTTTTTTCCAAAAAACATTCCTTTCAAAAAGGCAAAACAGGTTTAAGGGTATAAAAAACCTAACCCAAAACCTTTTTTTCAAGGGCCCAAGGGATTTTCCCCCAAATTTTTTTAAAACAAAATAAACCCCAGTTACCAAAAAACCCGTTTTTTTTTTTTTTTAAACATTTTTTTATTTGAAAAAAAAAGGGAGGGTCATTTTCCCAACAAAAAAATTTTTATATGGTTTTATTTAAAGGGGGTTTTCCCCCATCCTTCCCCTTTTTTTCCCTTCCCCTTTCCTCCCCCCCCCAAAAATTTTTTTCCCCCCCCCCTTTTCCCCCATTTTCCCGGGCCCAAAAAAAACAAACAAAAATGGTTTAAAAAGGTTCCTCCCCTTCCCTTTTTTAAAAATTTTTTTTCCCCCCTCATAATAAAAACCCCCAAAAAAGGCCTGGGCTTTTTCCCAAAAGAGAAAATTTTTTGTCATTCACCCAAAATTTGGGCCCGACCGGGCTTGTTTCCCGGAAAAAAAAAAAAAAAAGGATACAATAAGTGTGGAACAAAGCATGCGAAAAGTAGTGGTCGTCTGTCCGAATGTAAAGCTTCCCTTCTAGACCAGCTAGCAATCTAGGCTGCAACTAGCCTGGTCTACCCTGCCATAATACTGTTTTCAGGGTGCATTTCCTCTTACTAAATTGGGGTATAAAATTTTTCCTCTCTTCAAAACCTCCCCCAATCCCCTTTTTCCGGGCCTATATTTTTCCCGAAAAATTTAGGATGTCGGGTTTTTGTATAAAGGGCGCCCAAAATTGGGGGCGTAAAAAGGCCCAGTAGCCCTCCACTATTGTACCTTTCCCAAAAAACCCTTTTAAATTTTAACACTAAATAAACAAAACTTACAACAACTTTTTTTTTTATTCCCCACTTTTAAAAAAAAGCCCAACCATATTTTAAAAATACCCCCACAAATTTTTTTTTCGGGTTCACTGGAAAGGAAAACTCAAAAAATTTGAGAAAATCCAACAAAATTTCCAAAAAAAAGATTTTTGATATAAGGGAAAAAGGGAAATTGGGAAAAATACAAAGGGAGGAAAGTAAAAAACTTAAAGGCAAATCAAACACGGGACGGGTGGGGTCTTTTATGCAGTATGTCTCGATCTCATGGGCTAAAGTTGTAAAAAAAAAAGAAAGAACAAAATCTGTCAAAGCCATTCGTTGTTCAAGATATGCACTCCCGAGTAACACACAGAAAAGCACCCCCTCCCCACCCCACATATACGTACATATAAAATAACACTATTGAAAAAAAAATTAATAAGCTGCATTAGAGTCTTTTAGATTTTGGGTTTTACAGTAAAAAAAAATTTTTTTTCGTGAACCCCGAAAGGGTTTTTGTTTTAATTGATTTTTTTGTTAAATTTTGTTTCCCAAAAACCCCGCCCATCACAAAACCGGGCCAATTCCCCAAAAAGGCGTTTTCCGTTTTCCATCTTAAACCCGCCAGCGAAGGGGTTCCGATACTAATGGTGCCAGTAGCTTTTCTGTTTAAATGTCCGTCGGGGGCCCTTTTCCCCCTTGACCCTTAAGCTTTTTTCCAAAATTTCCCCCTAAACCCCAAACTGCATAAATCTAAACCAAATGGGGGTGATCCATTTTTCCCCCTTTCCGCTTTTTAAAACACGTTTCTCCCCAACAAGGCCCCTAACCACTTTCTCCCCCTATCATGTACATATTCCCCCAAAGTTGTGCAGAGCCAGCCAGTCTATCCCCTTTTCTTTTTTCCCAACAAAAGGCGGGGCCCTTTAAAAAAAATTCCAAAAATACTCCTCCTCGCCCCTCCTCCGCAGACGAAGCATGCCACCTCTGCACGAAGCAAAAACCCTGTTCTGATTTTCCTCAGCATTTTTTTCCTTAATCATTTAAAAATTACAATGTGGGGTTGGCCCGTGTTCTCAGCCAGGGGAAAAGCTGCAGTAAACGCCCCCCAAACCCCCCATTCTTAAGCGGGATGTTGTGGAAATCAAAATCCAGGCTCTGTTGCACCAAAACTTCGACCCATTAACTTTTGCTAAAAACCCCCAAAGCCCCTTTTTTTTGGGCCTTTTTGAAAACCAAAACCGCCCTTTTGAAAAATTATCAAATCCTCTGAGCGAGCATTACTTAAATTAATTTTAATTTTCCCCACCTCTGTGGCACCTGTTTGGCCATTCCTCTGCTTTCCCCCCGACACAGTTTGATTATGACTCTACAAAAGTCTGCCCTCCCCAAAGGTTTAAAGGGACCACAAAACTGAACCTTTTTTACATTTTAGGAATTTGTAAAAGGGGGGGGGGGGGGGGGGGGGGGGGGGGTTCATAAAGTAAAAGTAGCTTCATCTAAAAGGGGAAACCCTAATAACAGAAAGACATGAAAATAAACATAA
>CAJHNH020006124.1:354190-444171 GCA_905116865.2 Candidula unifasciata | reverse complement strand
ACACCACTAAAGCAAGGATCTACTCAAGACCACTAAAGCAAAGATCTAGGCAACAACACTAAAGCAAAGATCTAAACAACACCACTAAATCAAGGATCTACACAACAACACTAAAGCAAAGATCTAAACAACACCACTAAATCAAGGATCTACACAACACCACTAAAGCAAAGATCTAAACAACACCACTAAACCAAGGATCTACACAAGACCACTAAAGCAAAGATCTACACAAGACCACTAAAGCAAAGATCTACAATATACTAAGATAAGCACCTGTACAACTCTACTGACACAATAACACTAGTGTAAGGACCTACAAGACACTACTTCCTGTGTAAGTTCTAGGGCCCCAGTTGAGTTCTGTTGAGCTGAGTCAAGAACTGACATCACAGCGCTTGAGGCATTTCGTGTGTGCTCTGTCCTTATCTTCAGCAGCCAATGTAGAGTTCAATACTGATGGTATAGGTCACAAACTAGTTATATGTCCGTCTTGCCTTTCCTCTGAATGTAGTGAGCTGGCCAGACCCTCTGGTTACACCCAGGTGCCTCATTCTCTCCAGATCCTAATAATCTTGTTTCTCTACTGATTCTGTCGCTTGTTCCCAAAGGACCTTGACCACATTTGCATTGCCATGCATCAATTCACAACCCAGTGGTGCAGATACAAGGCAATCTGTCTGCCTGTTCATTACCCACTATGCCGGCATTGCCTGGAGAAAAGATCCACAGCATGCTTACTGCCCGAAGCATCGAAGCATCCCTGTCTTCACCTGTCTCTGCATGTCTTCACCTGTCTCTGCATGTCTTCACCTGTCTCTGCATGCCTTCAGAGTCTGTCACAATTACAACATGTGTATTTATCTTGTTGTCTAGCCACCGGAGAGCTGCAGCTTCAGCCTCCACCTCCATTCTCATGTTAGGTGTTGTGAGGTTGTATGCTATGCTGTCTTGCATTAAAGATTTTCCATTTCTGGGGCCTCATTGTGGGGAAAACAAAAAGACCCACCACCTCCCCAACATGCATGTTGTCGGGGTTAACTCTCCCCAACATGCATGTTGTCAGGGTCAACTCTCCCCAACATGCATGTTGTCGGTGTCAACTCTCCCCAACATGCATATTGTCGGGGTCAACTCTCCCCAACATGCATGTTGTCAGTGTCAACTCTCCCTAACATGCATGTTGTCGGGGTCAACTCTCCCCAACATGCATGTTGTCGGTGTCAACTAACTGGAGCTTTCTTTGAATTCAGGGTACACCTGCTAAGAGGCAAGGAAATCTGCATACAGATAAGCCACATCTGTGAAAGGGATCTACTAGCAAAACTTAGGGTCTCGAACAAGACTAAAGTCCAGAGATGGACGAACAACCAGAATTTTCTGCTGCAGTTTACAACCTGCCAACACAAATGAAAAAGAAGACAACTACAGCAACTACCTCTGAGATGGTACTTGGATTGAACATTCACAAGTTGAGAACAAGCCTATAATTGGAACCATGAACATTCCTGGCAAACAGAGGTGGCTGTCATGAATTGGCCAAATAAGCCACAGAATATGGCCAAATAAGCCACAGAATATGGCCAAATAAGCCAGAGAATATGGCCAAATAAGCCACAGAATATGGCCAAATAAGCCACAGAATATAGCTTAATCTCAAATCTTGGCCAGTTTTTATAAATGACCTATGGCTACCAGTTCAACCCAGCCTAAAATGGGTCCTGGAAAAAGTTGTGGGAAGTAAAGGCTGCCAACATAATGTTGACTACTCCCTTGTGACGTGTTAACTGGTCTGTGAAAATATGAAGTTATCAATGGGAGCTCTGTTATTACACCTTACTTTAGATGTGTATCAGAATAAAGGTTGTGTGTTGTGTGGTCAGTGGTGGATTTTGGAAAACTCTACTTTTAGAGAAGAGGCAGTGTGTGGTCAGTGGTGGATGTGGGAAACTCTTCTGTTAGAGAACAGAGTGTGTGTAGTCAGTGATGGATGTGGGAAACTTTTCTGTTAGAGAACAGGGTGTGTGTAGTCAGTGATGGATGTGGGAAACTCTTGTGTTAGATAACAGAGTGTGTGTGGTCAGTGATGAATGTGTGAAACTCTTGTGTTAGAGAACAGGGTGTGTGTGGTCAGTGGTGGATGTGGGAAACTCTTCTGTTAGAGAACAGGGTGTGTGTGGTCAGTGATGGATGTGTGAAACTCTTCTGTTAGAGAACAGGGAGTGTGTGGTCAGTGTTGGATTTGGGAAACTCTTCTGTTAGAGAACAGAGTGTGTGTGGTCAGTGGTGGATGTGAGAAACTCTTCTGTTAGAGAGCAGGGTGTGTGTGGTCAGTGATGGATGTGTGAAACTCTTCTGTTAGAGAACAGGGTGTGTGTGGTCAGTGATGGATGTGGGAAACTCTTCTGTTAGAGAGCAGGGTGTGTGTGGTCAGTGATGGATGTGGGAAACTCTTCTGTTAGAGAGCAGGGTGTGTGTGGTCAGTGTTGGATGTGGGAAACTGCAGACTGAACATTCCATTATAAAACATCCAGTCATAGTTACACAGTTTTCTATTCAGGGAAAAAAAGTGAGATATGTGAAAGTTAAAGTTAGTGGCTCTAACAGTCTCTCATTCTGGAAGCATATCATAAATCATTGTGTGTAGTTTATTTGTATCAATAATTATTATTATAAACATTAATGAAGAAAATGTGAGCCATTCCGCTAGGCTTCATTCTGTGACGGTCAATTCCTTGTGTTGTTAACTAAACAACTATACAAAGCACAATCGCCAGACATGGTGCTACCTGTGGGTGCTTCTTACCTGCCGATGTCCTCGCAGACTTCATAAGTATCCTCTAGGGGTTCTTTCTTGAACGCCAAACAATCCATCATGAAATCTCACTATCACCACAGTTACACAGCGCACCATTATTTACTCAATTGATGATCAACGTTGTCAACAACCAAAGACTACACACAGCACTAGTCTAACACTGTAAACACGGCACTACTCTAACAATGTAAACACGACGCTGCTACAAGACCAGCTCTCCATCTTTAGCGGCAACTCCAAGAAACAAGATGACAACACAAGTTTACAGTTGTAGCAAGTCCGTCCTGAGAATGCTGGCCCGGGGGTCCCTACCTGCTGGCTCCACAAATTTCGTTTTCCGCAACCGTGGCCGGGATGAAATTTCCACAGCTCCCAGACCGGAAGTCTGTATTGATTGGTTGATTGCGAGGTTCAAAAGTTGAATGCCTTCATCGATAATTGATGATTGATCAGAGACCATGGTGCTGTTGGCAGGGGCGTGGAGAAGTGGGGACGGGGCGCACCTGACGGCTCCTCTGTACCTGGAGGCTCAAGCCCTCGGCCTCTAAATGTTTTTTTTTGTGTCGGCGAGATCAGTGTTTTTCAAACAATAGACAAGCGTCCACTGTTAGGCCCTGGAAAGGTTCAGATGTTCCACCTACGATGTAAGCAGGTATGGCAAGTAGTTGTTTCCTTCCAGGATTACAGTCTGCAGGACTGACACATCAGTGATAATAATCAAACAGGTGCAAATCTCGAAAACCCAGGACAGTTGCATTAAACAGTTGTATTAGGGCACCTGACGTTTAGATCAGCTGAATGTGAATAAGAACCATGTCAGTATTGTTTTACTTGTGCATATGGACCGAAAACTGAGGTCCTCTGAAAAGCAACCTGTGGATAAATAATCTCTTTTTGCAAGACATAAGACATGCCTTCTTGATCACCGTCAAATAGAACAGGTGATGACGTTGTCTTCCTGTGCCACACTGGTTGCCAGACATAATATACAATCATTGTCAGCTGTGGAAATCATTTGGAAAAGAACATCCATTTTTGAGCTATAGTCATCAAAAAAAAATTTTTCACTTATTATTTGTGTGAAAATGTGAAAAGACTTTTCCAGCCTTGTCCGTAATAACAACTAGAGAGAACTAGTAAACTTTATTGCAGCTCTTCGTGTATCGGAAACAACGCTCCAGTGACGTAAATCTGCCGATGCTCTAACCTCTTAGCAGTAGCAAATGTTGTACTGGCTAGAAACTGGAATTATGAGACATCGGATGTTAAAAATAAACTGCCAACTGGGGGTTTTCGTGAAGACTTGGGGCCGCTGATGACTTGTGTCCCAGCACACATCAACTGTCCCTATAGTTGGGAGTCCCAGGGTCTAAACCTGTGATTAATTTGAATGATGGGGTGAAATAGGCCCCACTCGCATTTCAAGTTCTTGGGTCTGGCAAACCATTCTACAGTCAAGATCATTCTGGCAAACCATTCTACAGTCAAGATCATTTTGCTTGAACAAAGAAGCAGTCTCTCGGTGACGGCCCTTGTAACCAGGTAACTCGGAACCGGGGGGGGAGGGGGAGGGGGGGGGGGTGAAGACACTCATACACACACACCCACATACACAGGATCTGGAGGAGATAACCTCGATTTTTTTAAACATCCGACCTGGTTCTTTTCTTTTATTTCACTTCATCTCGAGGCTTCCGAGATTTCGTGGAAAGTTCCCAAGAAAGTCATAAGGTATAGGGGTGTTAAGGTGGGAAATGGATACCGACTAATCCACCACCCCACCCCACCCCCACGCATAATATTGGTCTTTCCTAAGATGGGGTGAAATAAAAGAAAAGAACCTCCAATCCCAACTTGATATTTAAAACAGTTTTTAAAATCCAGAGGTAATTAGGTCAATATCCACTGTTGTAGGTGTGATTCGATAGTTTTGCTAACACTTGTCTACCAAGTTCTGATATTTCCTCTACATAGATATCATAAAGCTCCACGTTTAAACTTTTCTCCAAGTGGTCATTAGCACCGTGTTTTTATTTGTATTGTTTCCCCTGATCTGCCATAACTATCAAGTTCTGTGCCGAGTGGCGTAGGCAGTCATCCCCTCGACAGACTGTGATCTCCAACAGTGCCGTGACGCCTTTCCGTTCGATGAAAACAGTCAGTCAGGTGTTCTTTCTTTGTCTAATTGTTAAAACATCTTTCCAATTGTCGCAACTGGTCTTCTTTCCCACAACAACACCCAAAAGAAAGCGGGGGCGGGGGGGGGGGCGGGCGCTTGTTTACTAACTGTCCAGCAGTATGTGAAACTGGTTCTATGTAACGTTCTCTATCTATCGTGTAGGTTCAGTGACTGGGACTTTAATGCGGTGTTGCATCAGGTGCAGTAAGGCGTTTGCTTGTCCTATTCTTTCTGTACCTCTGTGATACATCGTCCATCTGATATTTCAATGTGTCTAGTTATTGACACTTTTGTACTTCTGCCAAATTAACGCCAGTGACTTAACCATTAAACAGTTAAGCACGTTCCATTGCTTTGATGACGCAATGACTCCTGCCTGTTCAAGCCGAGATATGTTGTGTTTTCTTCACTTTCTACAGCCACAGTATTTTGAATTGTTACAATCAAAATAACGGAGTATTATCTTGAGTACTTGTCAGTGTTGTATGCCGATGTCAGTGTTGTATGCCGATGTCAGTGTTGTATGCCCATGTCAGTGTTGTATGCCGATGTCAGTGTTGTATGCCGATGTCAGTGTTGTATGCCGATGTCAGTGTTGTATGCCCAGGTCAGTGTTGTATGCCCAGGTCAGTGTCGTATGCCCATGTCAGTGTTGTATGCCCATGTCAGTGTTGTATGCCCATGTCAGTGTCGTATGCCCATGTCAGTGTTGTATGCCCATGTCAGTGTTGTATGCCCATGTCAGTGTTGTATGCCGATGTGTAGGTTTTAAGTGATTCTTATTGCTAACGCTTTTAGTATAACAGATAACAACCAGCATGACTTACGCACTAGGAGTCTGACTTTTTCATGTTGTGACCAAACTAAGGTTGCTGTGACTGGTGTGAAATTGATTATTTTCATCTGCACTGGCCCTCAAGTAAAAGAGTGGTAGGCAAGATGTGTTGTGGTCTGTTGCCCTCAAGAGTGGTAGGCACGATGTGTTGTTGTTTGTTGCCCTCAAGAGTGGTAGGCACCATGTGTTGTTTGTTGCCCTCAAGAGTGGTAGGCACGATGTGCTGTGGTTTGTTGCCCTCAAATAAAAGAGTGGTAGGCACGATGTGCTGTGGTTTGTTGCCCTCAAGTAAAAGAGTGGTGGGAACGATGTGTTGTGGTTTGTTGCCCTCGAGAGTGGTGGGAACGATGTGTTGTGGTTTGTTGCCCTCAAGTAAAAGAGTGGTAGGCACGATGTGTTGTGGTTTGTTGCCCTCAAGAGTGGTGGGAACGATGTGCTGTGGTTTGTTGCCCTCAAGTAAAAGAGTGGTGGGAACGATGTGCTGTGGTTTGTTGCCCTTAAGTAAAAGAGTGGTAGGCACGATGTGTTGTGGTTTGTTGCCCTCAAGAGCGATAGGAACGATGTGCTGTGGTTTCTTGCCCTCAAGTAAAAGAGTGGTAGGCACGATGTGTTGTGGTTTGTTGCCCTCAAGAGCGGTAGGAACGATGTGCTGTGATTTGTTGCCCTCAATTAAAAGAGTGGTAGGCACGATGTGCTGTGGTTTGTTGCCCTCAAGTAAGAGTGGTAGGCACGATGTGTTGTGGTGTGTTGCCCTCAAGTAAAAGAGTGGTAGGCACGATGTGTTGTGGTGTGTTGCCCTCAAGTAAAAGAGTGGTAGGCACGATGTGCTGTGGTTTGTTGCCCTCAAGTAAAAGAGTGGTAGGCATGATGTGTTGTGGTTTGTTGCCCTCAAGCAAAAGAGTGGTAGGCAAGATGTGTTGTGGTTTGTTGCCCTCAAGTAAAAGAGTGGTAGGCACGATGTGTTGTGGTTTGTTGCCCTCAAGAGTGGTAGGCACGATGTGTTGTGGTGTGTTGCCCTCAAGTAAAAGAGTGGTAGGCACGATGTGTTGTGGTTTGTTGCCCTCAAGAGCGGTAGGAACGATGTGCTGTGGTTTGTTGCCCTCAATTAAAAGAGTGGTAGGCACGATGTGTTGTGGTTTGTTGCCCTCAAGTAAAAGAGTGGTAGGCACGATGTGCTGTGGTTTGTTGTCCTCAAGCAAAAGAGTGGTAGGCACGATGTGTTGTGGTTTGTTGCCCTCAAGCAAAAGAGTGGTAGGCAAGATGTGTTGTGGTTTGTTGCCCTCAAGAGCGGTAGGAACGATGTGCTGTGGTTTGTTGCCCTCAATTAAAAGAGTGGTAGGCACGATGTGTTGTGGTTTGTTGCCCTCAAGTAAAAGAGTGGTAGGCACGATGTGCTGTGGTTTGTTGTCCTCAAGCAAAAGAGTGGTAGGCACGATGTGTTGTGGTTTGTTGCCCTCAAGCAAAAGAGTGGTAGGCAAGATGTGTTGTGGTTTGTTGCCCTCAAGTAAAAGAGTGGTAGGCACGATGTGTTGTGGTTTGTTGCCCTCAAGAGTGGTAGGCGCGATGTGTTGTGGTTTTGGTTTGTTGCCCTCAAGTAAGAGTGGTAGGCACGATGTGTTGTGGTGTGCTGCCCTCAAGTAAAAGAGTGGTAGGCACGATGGGCTGTGGTTTGTTGCCCTCAAGTAAAAGAGTGGTAGGCACGATGTGTTGTGGTGTGTTGCCCTCAAGTAAAAGAGTGGTAGGCACGATGTGTTGTGGTGTGTTGCCCTCAAGTAAAAGAGTGGTAGGCACGATGTGCTGTGGTTTGTTGCCCTCAAGTAAAAGAGTGGTAGGCACGATGTGTTGTGGTTTGTTGCCCTCATGAGTGGTAGGCACGATGTGTTGTGGTTTGTTGCCCTCAAGAGTGGTAGGCACCATGTGTTGTGGTTTGTTGCCCTCAAGTAAAAGAGTGGTAGGTACGATGTGTTGTGGTTTGTTGCCCTCAAGTAAAAGAGTGGTAGACACAATGTGTTGTGGTTTGTTGCCCTCAAAAGAGTGGTAGGCACAATGTGTTGTGGTTTGTTGCCCTCAAGAGTGGTAGGCACCATGTGTTGTGGTTTGTTGCCCTCAAAAGAGTGGTAGGCACAATGTGTTGTGGTTTGTTGCCCTCAAGAGTGGTAGGCACCATGTGTTGTGGTTTGTTGCCTCTCAAGTAAAAGAGTGGTAGACACGATGTGTTGTGGTTTGTTGTCCTCAAGAGTGGTAGGCACCATGTGTTGTGGTTTGTTGCCCTCAAGTAAAAGAGTGGTAGGCACCATGTGTTGTGGTTTGTTGCCCTCAAAAGAGTGGTAGGCACAATGTGTTGTGGTTTGTTGCCCTCAAGAGTGGTAGGCACCATGTGTTGTGGTTTGTTGCCTCTCAAGTAAAAGAGTGGTAGACACGATGTGTTGTGGTTTGTTGTCCTCAAGAGTGGTAGGCACAATGTGTTGTGGTTTGTTGCCCTCAAGAGTGGTAGGCACCATGTGTTGTGGTTTGTTGCCATCAAAAGAGTGGTAGGCATAATGTGTTGTGGTTTGTTGCCCTCAAGAGTGGTAGGCACCATGTGTTGTGGTTTGTTGCCTCTCAAGTAAAAGAGTGGTAGACACGATGTGTTGTGGTTTGTTGCCCTCAAGTAAAAGAGTGGTAGGCACAATGTGTTGTGGTTTGTTGCCCTCAAGTAAAAGAGTGGTAGGCACAATGTGTTGTGGTTTGTTGCCCTCAAGTAAAAGAGTGGTAGGCACAATGTGTTGTGGTTTGTTGCCCTCAAGTAAAAGAGTGGTAGGCACGATGTGTTGTGGTTTGTTAGGGGGCAGTATGTCTATTCTCCCCCAACCCCAAATGGTCCCAAGGACCCAGACGTGGACAATGGTCAGTCCCAGACCATGTATGTTAGCATTGCTCAGGTATGGGGGCCATTCAGCTGCTGTCTCAATAGAACAATTTACTTCAGTCATTGCACACAGTATATTCAACCATGCAGGTTCAATTAATATTGGCTGCAATGGATCTCCGACAATGCTGCTGTCCTCCAGTGACAGTCATCAGCACACCTAAGAGGATTGCTACTGATACAACCCAAGCTTGTCTCAAACTTGCCTACAGTGTGTTTCTTGGTCAAAGCTGAAAGTTCTGGTGCAAGAGCACAGACACAATCTCTAGCATCTGCGACATGATAATTATTTTTCCATGTAATCATTACTACTTGTTCCTACCACATGCTACTGGTCATCTGATATCTTATTCACTTATAATTATACCCGAACACTAGTAATACTGTTGTACCTTGACAGCTCCATTTGCCTTCTATAAAAAGGATAGTTGTGTATCCTGTACATGACATTGCAGAAGCAACCCCAGCAGGTGTGTCCAGGCAAATCTACGTCCAGTAGTTTGTGCCTTCTATAAAACCTATCATTATTTGTGCACAATGGTGTGAACAATTTCATGCCCCTCAAGTACGGTGGTTTATTTCTAGTGGTGGGCAGTTCCAAATGTCTTTTCATGGTTTTGGAGACAATGGTAAGAGAGTGGCACTGTGGAAGAAATTATCAGCTCACCAAGCAATATTTGCAGAAAGAACAGTGATACACTGCAGCTAGGCCTACTGTGGAGACAGCACCAAACATTTTGTCCTTTTATTGTTTGGTAGAATTAATTTGTTTCACTTTCAACTTTTCCTTGTGTGACCACTGCAGTGGGGGGGGGGGGGGTGGTGGTGTCCTACGGGTTTTGGGCGTCACCTGGGGCAGAGGAGAGCCACAGCAAGTAGTTAACCAGCTGATGATGGGATACGATCAGTGTGGAGACACTTGGTAGAGGAGTACCTGATCTGCGACTGATTCTTGTTGATGCTCACACAAGCAACAGTTGACTGGCACTGATTCTTGTTGGTCCTCACACAAGCAACAGTTGACTGGCACTGATTCTTGTTGGTCCTCACACAAGCAACAGTTGACTGGCACTGATTCTTGTTGGTCCTCACACAAGCAACAGTTGACTGGCACTGATTCTTGTTGGTCCTCACACAAGCAACAGTTGACTGGCACTGATGGGAAAATGGGTGGTTTTTGTGAGTGCTGTCCCCGTGTGGGTTCCAGGGCCCCATTGTAGAAAAAACAAGATCAAACCCACAGCCTCCCCAACCAGCATCTCGTAGGAGTCGACGGACTGGGGACCTCCCCAACAAGCATCTCATAGGAGTCGACGGACTGGGGACCTCCCCAACAAGCATCTCATAGGAGTCGACGGACTGGGGACCTCCCCAACAAGCATCTCATAGGAGTCGACGGACTGGGGACCTCCCCAACCAGCATCTCGTAGGAGTCGACGGACTGGGGACCTCCCCAACCAGCATCTCATAGGAGTCGACGGACTGGGGACCTCCCCAACCAGCATCTCGTAGGAGTCGACGGACTGGGGACCTCCCCAACCAGCATCTCGTAGGAGTCGACGGACTGGGGACCTCCCCAACAAGCATCTCATAGGAGTCGACGGACTGGGGACCTCCCCAACCAGCATCTCGTAGGAGTCGACGGACTGAGGACCTCCCCAACCAGCATCTCATAGGAGTCGACGGACTGGGGACCTCCCCAACAAGCATCTCATAGGAGTCGACGGACTGGGGACCTCCCCCAACCAGCATCTCGTAGGAGTCGACGGACTGGGGACCTCCCCAACCAGCATCTCATAGGAGTCGACGGACTGGGGACCTCCCCAACAAGCATCTCGTAGGAGTCGACGGACTGGGGACCTCCCCAACAAGTATCTCATAGGAGTCGACGGACTGGGGACCTCCCCAACCAGCATCTCATAGGAGTCGACGGACTGGGGACCTCCCCAACAAGCATCTCATAGGAGTCGACGGACTGGGGACCTCCCCCAACCAGCATCTCGTAGGAGTCGACGGACTGGGGACCTCCCCAACCAGCATCTCATAGGAGTCGACGGACTGGGGACCTCCCCAACAAGCATCTCGTAGGAGTCGACGGACTGGGGACCTCCCCAACAAGTATCTCATAGGAGTCGACGGACTGGGGACCTCCCCAACCAGCATCTCGTAGGAGTCGACGGACTGGGGACCTCCCCAACCAGCATCTCGTAGGAGTCGACGGACTGGGGACCTCCCCAACCAGCATCTCGTAGGAGTCGACGGACTGGGGACCTCCCCCAACAAGCATCTCATAGGAGTCGACGGACTGGGGACCTCCCCAACCAGCATCTCGTAGGAGTCGACGGACTGGGGACCTCCCCCAACAAGCATCTCATAGGAGTCGACGGACTGGGGACCTCCCCCAACAAGCATCTCATAGGAGTCGACGGACTGGGGACCTCCCCCAACAAGCATCTCATAAGAGTCGACGGACTGGGGACCTCCCCCAACCAGCATCTCATAGGAGTCGACGGACTGGGGACCTCCCCAACCAGCATCTCGTAGGAGTCGACGGACTGGGGACCTCCCCAACCAGCATCTCGTAGGAGTCGACGGACTGGGGACCTCCCCAACCAGCATCTCGTAGGAGTCGACGGACTGGGGACCTCCCCAACCAGCATCTCGTAGGAGTCGACGGACTGGGGACCTCCCCAACCAGCATCTCATAGGAGTCGACGGACTGGGGACCTCCCCAACCAGCATCTCATAGGAGTCGACGGACTGGGGACCTCCCCAACCAGCATCTCATAGGAGTCGACGGACTGGGGACCTCCCCAACCAGCATCTCGTAGGAGTCGACGGACTGGGGACCTCCCCAACCAGCATCTCGTAGGAGTCGACGGACTGGGGACCTCCCCAACCAGCATCTCGTAGGAGTCGACGGACTGGGGACCTCCCCAACCAGCATCTCGTAGGAGTCGACGGACTGGGGACCTCCCCAACCAGCATCTCGTAGGAGTCGACGGACTGGGGACCTCCCCAACCAGCATCTCATAGGAGTCGACGGACTGGGGACCTCCCCAACCAGCATCTCGTAGGAGTCGACGGACTGGGGACCTCCCCAACCAGCATCTCGTAGGAGTCGACGGACTGGGGACCTCCCCAACCAGCATCTCATAGGAGTCGACGGACTGGGGACCTCCCCAACCAGCATCTCATAGGAGTCGACGGACTGGGGACCTCCCCAACCAGCATCTCATAGGAGTCGACGGACTGGGGACCTCCCCAACCAGCATCTCATAGGAGTCGACGGACTGGGGACCTCCCCAACCAGCATCTCACAGGAGTCGACGGACTGGGGACCTCCCCAACCAGCATCTCATAGGAGTCGACGGACTGGGGACCTCCCCAACCAGCATCTCATAGGAGTCGACGGACTGGGGACCTCCCCAACCAGCATCTCATAGGAGTCGACGGACTGGGGACCTCCCCAACCAGCATCTCATAGGAGTCGACGGACTGGGGACCTCCCCAACCAGCATCTCATAGGAGTCGACGGACTGGGGACCTCCCCCAACCAGCATCTCATAGGAGTCGACGGACTGGGGACCTCCCCAACCAGCATCTCATAGGAGTCGACGGACTGGGGACCTCCCCAACCAGCATCTCATAGGAGTCGACGGACTGGGGACCTCCCCAACCAGCATCTCATAGGAGTCGACGGACTGGGGACCTCCCCCAACAAGCATCTCATAGGAGTCGACGGACTGGGGACCTCCCCAACAAGCATCTCATAGGAGTCGACGGACTGGGGACCTCCCCCAACAAGCATCTCATAGGAGTCGACGGACTGGGGACCTCCCCAACAAGCATCTCATAGGAGTCGACGGACTGGGAACCTCCCCAACAAGCATCTCATAGGAGTCGACGGACTGGGGACCTCCCCAACAAGCATCTCATAGGAGTCGACGGACTGGGGACCTCCCCAACAAGCATCTCATAGGAGTCGACGGACTGGGGACCTCCTTCAAAGTCAGCCCCAGCGGAAAGGAACAATCAACTGCATGCAAACAAGCCAGTAAAACGAATGTCCATGCAAGAATCAGATCTTCGCACAAACGGGTGACCAACCAGGCCTTTCCTCTGGAGCTGAAAGCCGGTGAACAAAGAAGAAGAGGGAGTCTACCTTATCATACACATTTGATAATTTTTATATATAAATCTCTCACACAATCAGATATAACAGTATACCTTTCGCACACACTACGATCAACATGACAATATTGTATAATTGTGTAATGCGGTTCTTTTGCCTCAATGATAACAAATTGAAGTAGAAGCCAGGCTGTCTGCGGTATGGTCATGCATCAAACACATCCAATACCCTGACAGGCAACAGTCTACAACCTACAACCCCTTAGCAATCAAACTGAAACAAACTTAAATTTATAAACATGAGAACTGCAAAAAGCATGGCATTACAAAACGGAGGGTTTCTTAATTTTGTTTTGCAGAACCCTGATTTAGACCCCAATTAGGAAATATTGGTCTAGATGCCACATGGTGAACAGTTGTCAGTGACAGCTCCAACAGTTGTCAGTGACAGCCCCAACAGTTGTCAGTGACAGCTCCAACAGTTGTCAGTGACAGCTCCAAGAAGACTGAAGCAGGGGTTACCTTCTAGCCAGCTCGCACATTAATCCTTAACCTCTTTTACTGAAAGGGAAAAGTGTCCACTCTGAACAAACTCACTGTAGACGTCCACTGAATTGTTGCAGATATGACCCAAGAACTTGTTTGCCACACCAGGCACTGATGTGTCACCAGGCACTGATGCATCACCAGGCACTGATGCGTCACCAGGCACTGATGCGTCACCAGGCACTGATGCGTCACCAGGCACTGATGCGTCACCAGGCTATTTTTCACATTAGTGACAGGTGATGTTTCCCCATTCTGGTCTGGTAGTCTTAGTTTCAGCTTCATAGCAAACGGGTTGCCCCATCTTTGCTCCGCTCCTGTGCCAGCGAAAAACACTCAGAATGTCTATCACAGTCCCGTGTGGAAAGATTGACAGACTGCTGTCTCAGCATATCTAGCATACACTCGCATTAAAGCATATGGTAGCCATCTGAAGTGCTAACACAAACAGTCCAACATTAGAAATGCAGTTCATCATTGATGATAGCAGAACTTGTCGTCAACAGATCAGCAGTTGTCCGCGTGATCAATTTTAATACGAGTCCCGCAAGCATTGAACGACAGGAATCGCGCCATTTTCTGAATCTACAATTCACACCACGTTGGTCACAGTAGAAAAAAAACATTCCAAATGCAATCCGCAGCTCACAGGGTCACGCCATGCATTCAACTCAGAAGCTGGGCGACGAAACTATATCCAGTCTACAAATGGAGCAAAAATGCATCGGCCACCGTCCGGCAGAAGCAAAAAATTCGCCTCTGTTCCGAACGGCGCCGCTGTCTAGCGTCCATTTTAACCGGATGTTTCCCCATGTTGTGATCTAGCATATGCAACATCCTTTGTACTGTACACACCTGGAGGTCCAACATTATGTGTCTGTCCTTTACTGTGGATCAACACACAGCAAACATCCTCAGTTGCAATTTTCAAACCTAGAGACACTTCTCTACCACAGGATGATGATCACAAAAAGAGGTCATGATACCAATATCCGGAAAATGTGCTACTACAAACAGCCCTTTTATTGAATTAATCCACTGCCATCAAAAAACATAAAATGATTCCAGAAATCAACAACCCTGAACACAACAAAATCATACTGAAAAGACCCCATTAAAGAATTCTAGTACAACATTCACACAGGTTTAGGTCTACTTCACAATTTTAACCCGAATGCCTCTTTTAGTATGCCTAGTCATGCTGCAGATGACACCAGAATGCCTTACAACATATTTGTATTTTGTCTTCCCACCAAAAATTTGGTTGTTCATTTGCTGAAGCAAACATCTTGAAGCCGACAACTGCAAATACAATCTCAATAGGAAAAATCTGCAACTATCATATCACTGTCATTGCTGTGTCACCTGAAAGCAAGCAAGTCTTGTCTGAGCAACAAACATCTCCCTGCAGAAGTTTCCACTGAACAAGACAACAAGCATGTCTGCCGGTACACAGCGGACAGCAGGAGAGGACTCAGATGTCACACACACACACTCATTCATCCTGTCAACTTCACATCCAGAGCAAATGCTGAGAAATCTTGGTTTATGATACACTGTCCAGATCAGTCAAGCTATTAAAAACACGGTCAATGTCAGAGTCTACAACATATAGTCCAGCTCATAGCGGACATACTGGTTCTTGGCATCATTGGGGATGCGTGGGTACGATGGGATGAGTCCGTCCTGAGCCCCGATGTAGACGGTGTTGTAGACCTTCCAGTAAACATCACGGACTTTCCTGGCTGGGTGGAACAGGCCCTGCAACAATATGGATGTGTTTGGTTAACAGGAGAAGGTGAGAACATCACAATAACGTTTAGGAAACATTCCAACAGCCAAACCTTACTACATGTGCCCAGAACATTGCTTTCTGCCCTCCATAAACAAGTCCAGCAATCAGTACCAACACCCAAGGATTCATACTTCAGCCAAACAGGGATTTCCATAAAAAACATTCAATGCACCAAAGCCTGGGTCAGAAACATTCACTATAGAAGTGCAAAGTAAATTTACAAGAAATACATGAGGAAACACAAATGAATTTTTAAATGAAGTTATGACAGGTTAGGAATTATAATCACACTGAGGTGGCTGACGCCGCTAGGGACCAGGTATCCACCGGCACAAGTGGACACCTCAAGGGTGCCCTCTGCCCTTGGCAAAAGTATCTCAGAGCAGGGCAGTCACTGTCCCCAGCAGCCTGTTAGGTTGTGTGAAAAGCTGAGGACATAGTCTAGAACCATGTGGATGTGGAGAGCAAAGACCAGCAAGGAAATCAAACATTTCTGGGCATGCACATTTCCTGTAGCAACGTGCCCACGTGAGTCATGGACTATCTCATATTTATTAGGGAAGAAAATAGAAGCTGAAATGATACAGTTGAGTGGAAAGAGCAGTAGCAGAATGTATGATACCTGGAAAGAGGGGCACAGAAAACGAGACATCATGGCCAAGAAAGTGTACGAGGTAAGCACCATTCTGTACAGGACCTGCTACATGACCATAAAGTTATCAGTGAAACTGCCTAGCCATTAAATAGTGACACCACAGTAGCAGTCTCTGAAAGTGTTTTAATGTGACACCACAGTAGCAGTCTCTGAAAGTGTTTTAATGTGACACCACAGTAGCAGTCTCTCAAAGTGTTTTAATGTGACACCACAGTAGCAGTCTCTGAAAGTGTTTTATTGTGACACCACAGTAGCAGTCTCTGAAAGTGTTTTAATGTGACACCACAGTCGCAGTCTCTGAAAGTGTTTTAATGTGACACAACAGTAGCAGTCTCTGAAAGTGTTTTAATGTGACACCACAGTAGCAGTCTCTGAAAGTGTTTTATTGTGACACCACAGTAGCAGTCTCTGAAAGTGTTTTAATGTGACACAACAGTAGCAGTCTCTGAAAGTGTTTTATTGTGACACAACAGTAGCAGTCTCTGAAAGTGTTTTATTGTGACACAACAGTAGCAGTCTCTGAAAGTGTTTTAATGTGACACCACAGTAGCAGTCTCTGAAAGTGTTTTAATGTGACACAACAGTAGCAGTCTCTGAAAGTGTTTTATTGTGACACAACAGTAGCAGTCTCTGAAAGTGTTTCAATGTGACACAACAGTAGCAGTCTCTGAAAGTGTTTTAATGTGACACCACAGTAGCAGCCTCTGAAAGTGTTTTAATGTGACACAACAGTAGCAGTCTCTGAAAGTGTTTTATTGTGACACAACAGTAGCAGTCTCTGAAAGTGTTTTATTGTGACACAACAGTAGCAGTCTCTGAAAGTGTTTTAATGTGACACCACAGTAGCATTTTCTGAAAGTGTTTTAATGTGACACCACAGTAGCAGTCTCTGTAAGTGTTTTAATGTGACACCACAGTAGCAGTCTCTGAAAGTGTTTTAATGTGACACCAAAGTAGCAGTCTCTGTAAGTGTTTTAATGTGACACCACAGTAGCAGTCTCTGAAAGTGTTTTAATGTGACACCACAGTAGCAGTCTCTGAAAGTGTTTTAATGTGACACCACAGTAGCAGTCTCTCAAAGTGTTTTAATGTGACACCACAGTAGCAGTCTCTCAAAGTGTTTTAATGTGACACCACAGTAGCAGTCTCTGAAAGTGTTTTAATGTGACACCACAGTAGCAGTCTCTGAAAGTGTTTTGATGTGACACCACAGTAGCAGTCTCTCAAAGTGTTTTAATGTGACACAACAGTAGCAGTCTCTCAAAGTGTTTTAATGTGACACCGCAGTAGCAGTCTCTGAAAGTGTTTTAATAATGTGACACCACAGTAGCAGTCTCTCAAAGTGTTTTAATGTGACACCACAGTAGCAGTCTCTCAAAGTGTTTTAATGTGACACAACAGTAGCAGTCTCTCAAAGTGTTTTAATTTGACACCGCAGTAGCAGTCTCTGAAAGTGTTTTAATAATGTGACACCACAGTAGCAGTCTCTGAAAGTGTTTTAATGTGACACCACAGTAGCAGTCTCTGAAAGTGTTTTAATGTGACACCACAGTAGCAGTCTCTGAAAGTGTTTTAATGTGACACCACAGTAGCAGTCTCTCAAAGTGTTTTAAAGTGACACAGCAGTAGCAGTCTCTGAAAGTGTTTTAATGTGACACCACAGTAGCAGTCTCTCAAAGTGTTTTTATGTGACACCACAGTAGCAGTCTCTGAAAGTGTTTTAATGTGACACCACAGTAGCAGTCTCTCAAAGTGTTTTAATGTGACAGGTGTCTGGACATTAAATGACACAACTAGCTATGGAATGATCAAACAGTCTGAACAGCAAGATGGACTTAGAGATTGAGAGAAAGTATGATGACTGTGAACACGCATCTCTAGTTTATGAGGACATCAAGCAATAGACCCAGCAAGTACAACATGCAAAAATGAACATTATTATGAAGGCTATGACAATGTCTGCATCCCAGGTGTAAACAAGCAATGCTTACCTGCAGGGCGTACTGAAAGATTTTGGATGGACCGATGGCCACCCTCAAGCCTTCCACGGCTCCCATGAAAGCCTGGACAACATGAGGTGAGTTCTCAAAGATGTTTGGCCACACATAGTTGAGCAGGTGGATCAAGGCATCCTCACAGCCAAACCCACACACACCTAAAGCCATGTGCTGAATGGCTGCCATTGCTGTCTGCCGATGGACCAGGTCTCTGCAAGTTAGATCACAAGTTACAGGTCAACACTGTGTACATCTCTAACCATAAAGATCACAAGTGACAGGTCAACACTGAGTATATCTCTAACCATAAAGATCACAAGTTAAAGGTCAACACTGAGTACATTTATAACCATGAAGATCACAAGTGACAGGTCAACAGTACATCTATAACCATGAAGATTACAAGTTACAGGTCAACACTGAGTACATCTATAACCATGAAGATCACAAGCTACAGGTCAACAATGAGTACATCTATAACCATGAAGATCACAAGTTACAGGTCAACACTGAGTTCATCTATAACCATGAAGATCACAAGTTACAGGTCAACACTGAGTACATCTATAACCATGAAGATCACAAGTGACAGGTCAACACTGAGTACATCTATAACCATAAAGATCACAAGTTACAGGTCAACACTGAGTACATCTCTAACCATGAAGATCACAAGTTACAGGTCAACACCGAGTACATCTATAACCATGAAGATCACAAGTTACAAGTCAACACTGAGTACATCTCTAACCATGAAGATCACAAGTGACAGGTCAACACCGAGTACATCTATAACATGCCTTCACTTCTGTACTCAGCCAGGAAACATCTGTAACTGGCTATACTTTATATGTCCCAATTAACGTGTCATGTAATGTTATCACCACTGAAGTTACGGCACATCCCACGCCTGCTCAGTGCTCTGATACAGCAGCCACTCCACGATATCCCTAGTGATCACACCAATGTCACTTAATCTTTTCCTTAGTCACAGCTCAACAGATACATCTGAACAGTCTTTTTCTGCCCCTTAGTCTCAATTAAACAGAAGACAGGCCCTCAATTTGTACGAAGACGCCATAATTGGTTATATGTGTGGCCATACTTTTTTAATGCGATGAGTTAGCCAACCCCAAGCCTAGATTTAGTTACCTCTTACAACATGCCTGCTAGGGTGCAGTGTAAATGTTACTATCCTTTGCTTCCCGTGAGGTTTCCAGTAAACACACAGACAGACAATATTTGATACAGTGTTCTGTTTTACAGACAAAGCATAATGCTCCAGCAAAGACACAAACCTGTCCATCAAGGCATCCTCCAAGAGTGGAGCCACAGGATAAATGTAGTCTTTGCCCATCTCCCCGATGTACTCAAACATGAAGGACAAGGACTTCAGGACACCGTTCTGGACATTGAGTTCCGGGACCCTGTACTCGTTCATGAGAGCTGGCAGAACCGTAAATGGGGAGCATGTCTCAGCGACGATGGCAATGGCCACGGTTGTGCAGACACGGTTCTGACGTTCCTGGACTTTGAGGTTGTTCAAGAGGGTGGCTAGCACATCGTGTGGGCTGGAACATTGAGAAGAAAACTAAATTATGTAACATTCTCAGTCAATTACATCACAAGGGCCAAGAAATAAATTGTCATAAATTAGAAATGCATGAACAGAGAAACAAATTCTTGGACGAACTTGAAGTTCTGACAACATTGTCTGCTTTTTTCTTGTAGTACACTCTGTGTGGCCCAGGTATACTACATTCCCTATGCCTCAGGTAATACCAGCACACTGCCTCTTCTATACTGCCACCTGTCTCTGATACAGATATTCTTCCACGCGATGATGCAGTAACTGTTTAACTATCCTCCCTCTCTCTCTTGGTTTCTCTTTCTCGCCAGCTTTCCTGGTCTAACAACATACACCCCCCCCCCCCACCAAAAAAAAAAACTGTTTAAAGGAGGTAGACTGTGATGCATGTAATTTTTGTGAGTCTGTTTAAAGACATCATTACCTTTCTTTTTCTGTCCATCATTATCATCAAGTGCCTTTGCGGAATGGTGTGTGCGATCATACCTATCTGCAATAAGTGATCTGCAACTGCGTGTATCAGTTTGTGTGTTGACACATCTCCATGCCCTGACACAAGGCTGTCAAGAATATTCTCACGATGTGTTCCTCTGTTTTTCTTTCCACAAACCTTTTCAGTTGTCACAACAAGTTTCAGTTTCCCTCTTCTCATAACATGACCACAAAATGAGGACTGCCTCTTTCTATTGTTTGTGATAAATTGTTTTTAGGCCCTCGCCTCTTTCAAAACATCTGGGTTGTTGTTCTTAGCTGACCGAGGAATTCTAAGGATTCTTCTGTAAAACATCTCCCGAGGCCTCAAGGCAGTGTGCTGCTTGTTTTTTAATCATCCAGGATTCACTGCCGTTGGTTAAAACTGGCTCCATGTAGCATTTGAGGACGCTTTTCCTAACCTTCAATGGCATGGGTTTACTGCACAAAATGTTCTTTATTTTATAAAAGGCAGTTCTGGCCCGTCCTATACTGTTCTTTATCTCTGAGATACATCATCATCAGATGTTATCCATGTGCCTTGATACTCAAATGTCTGTACTTGTCCTAAAATAACGTCTTTGATCTTTATTATACACTAGGTACTTTTCTTTTCTTGGAAATCGCCATTACTTTTGTCTTCTAATTATTCAAACCGAGGCCCATATTATCACTTTCTACCGCCACCGTATTTATCTAGACTGCGTCATCAGCATAATGCAGGCTATGTTCTGACAACCAACCACAATTCCTGATACATCCATGATAGATCTCATGATATATTCACTGTATTATAAAACTCAATGATGTGATAGTACACATGTTTGTCATACTTCCCTGTTAATGCTCTGAAATGTTCCCAAATGGTTGATCATCTGTCCAGTGTTCTCATGATTGCTATCACAACTAGAACTTGACGATCAAAACAAAACGGTCACCAGGTACCTTCAACAACAACAACAGACATGTGCGGTGATAAGATAACAATGGGTACTTTTATTTTATACGTCCATTTCGTATCTCGTCAGCTTCGAGATTTCGTAGGGATTTCCTAGGGATTAGGGGGTGTCTGTAGGATAAGGGCTAGTGTTCAATGAATAGCGACTACTACTAAGCCTAACCCCCCATACTATGGAACGGTCTGAAGATTTCCCTACCAAATCTCAAAGCAGACAAGATGTGGTCGCATAAAATTAAGTATCTAACAATGACTTTAACAATAACAGACATGTTGGGTCACAAGATAACAACAACAAATAGCACCTACTCACCCAATAGCTTTAGCGATGTAACCAAAGGTGTTGACAGTTGCTCGACGAATGGCTTTCTTGTGCGCCTTGAGAAGTTCCAGCAGCTCAAAGCAAATTCTCATCCACTCCCTGGCTGAGACAAACTCTGGACCTCGGTCAGCGATACGGCCAACCAGATCGATGCAGTTCTCTTGTACCTTTTCATGTCTGTCAACAACAACATAGCAAGACTGAGCCAAATGTGTTCACATGTGCACACACCCACCTCTTATAGCTAACTATAGGCAACATGTGCACACACCCACCTCTTATAGCTAACTATAGGCAACATGTGCACACACCCACCTCTTATAGCTAACTATAGGCAACATGTGCACACACTCACCTCATATAGCTAACTATATGCAACATGTGCACACACACACACCTCATAGCTAAACATAGGCAGCATGTGCACACACACACACCTGATAGCTAAACATAGGCAGCATGTGCACACACACCTCTCATAGCTTAACAGGGCAGCATGTGCACACACACACCTCTCATAGCTTAACAGGGCAGCATGTGCACACACACACACCTCTCATAGCTAAACATGGGCAGCATGTGCACACACACACACCTCTCATAGCTAAACATGGGCAGCATGTGCACACACACACACCTCTCATAGCTAAACATGGGCAACAAGTGCACACCCATCTATCATAGCTAAACATGGGCAGCATGTGTACACACACACACCTCATAGCTAAACATGGGCAGCATGTGTACACACACACACCTCATAGCTAAACATGGGCAGCATGTGTACACACACACACACCTCATAGCTAAACATGGGCAGCATATGTACACACACCTCATAGCTAAACATGGGCAGCATATGTACACACACACACACCTCATAGCTAAACATGGGCAGCATGTGTACACACACACACCTCATAGCTAAACATGGGCAGCATGTGTACACACACACACACACCTCATAGCTAAACATGGGCAGCATGTGTACACACACACACACCTCATAGCTAAACATGGGCAGCATGTGTACACACACACACACCTCATAGCTAAACATGGGCAGCATGTGTACACACACACACACCTCATAGCTAAACATGGGCAGCATGTGTACACACACACACTTCATAGCTAAACATGGGCAGCATGTGTACACACACACACACCTCATAGCTAAACATGGGCAGCATGTGTACACACACACACACCTCATAGCTAAACATGGGCAGCATGTGTACACACACACACACCTCATAGCTAAACATGGGGCAGCATGTGTACACACACACACACACCTCATAGCTAAACATGGGCAGCATGTACACACACACACCTCATACACACAGCATGTGTACACACACACTCTCATAGCTAAACATGGCAGCATGTGTACACACACACACACCTCATAGCTAAACATGGGCAGCATGTGTAACACACACACACCTCATCATAGCTAAACATGGGCAGCATGTGCTAAACACACACACACACACCTCATAGCTAAACATGGGCAGCATGTGTACACACACACACACCTCATAGCTAAACATGGGCAGCATGTGTACACACACACACACCTCATAGCTAAACATGGGCAGCATGTGTACACACACACCTCATAGCTAAACATGGGCAGCATGTGTACACACACACACCTCATAGCTAAACATGGGCAGCATGTGTACACACACACACCTCATAGCTAAACATGGGCAGCATGTGTACACACACACACACCTCATAGCTAAACATGGGCAGCATGTGTACACACACACACACACCTCATAGCTAAACATGGACAGCATGTGTACACACACACACACACCTCATAGCTAAACATGGGCATCATATGTACACACACACACACACCTCATAGCTAAACATGGGCAGCATGTGTACACACACACACCTCATAGCTAAACATGGGCAGCATGTGTACACACACACACACACCTCATAGCTAAACATGGGCAGCATGTGTACACACACACCTCATAGCTAAACATGGGCAGCATATGTACACACACACCTCATAGCTAAACATGGGCAGCATATGTACACACACCTCATAGCTAAACATGGGCAGCATGTGTACACACACACCTCATAGCTAAACATGGGCAGCATATGTACACACACACCTCATAGCTAAACATGGGCAGCATGTGTACACACACACACACCTCATAGCTAAACATGGGCAGCATGTGTACACACACACACACCTCATAGCTAAACATGGGCAGCATGTGTACACACACACCTCATAGCTAAACATGGGCAGCATGTACACACACACCTCATAGCTAAACATGGGCAGCATATGTACACACACACCTCATAGCTAAACATGGGCAGCATGTGTACACACACACCTCATAGCTAAACATGGGCAGCATGTGTACACACACACCTCATAGCTAAACATGGGCAGCATATGTACACACACACCTCATAGCTAAACATGGGCAGCATGTGTACACACACACCTCATAGCTAAACATGGGCAGCATGTGTACACACACACCTCATAGCTAAACATGGGCAGCATGTGTACACACACGCACACCTCATAGCTAAACATGGGCAGCATGTGTACACACACACACACACCTCATAGCTAAACATAAGCAATATGTGCACACTGAGAATTTATGAAGTCAAAATAAATGACAGGGGACTGGACACCTGGTCATCTCAGATTTAAAAAAAAAGGTTGGGGTGGGTGAGTGGGGGTGGTTTACAAAGTATTGCAGTGGCATAAGACAAGACTACTTGTACAAGCAGCACTCAGTTGGTCATGTGGTCAGCATCATGCTCAGGTTCCATTTAAAAAAAAAACAAAAAACTGGAAGGTAACTAAGACACTTAAAACGTCAGTTACTAACATTTTATTATACAAATTTAAACACAGAATTGTAAAGAATCCAAATAATGTGTAGTCAATAAACAACATGTGTACATATGCATTAAATTTAAAACAGCAGAAAGACTTTTGGGACAAGTCACAGACACTAGGGAGAAAACAGCTGTACCTGTTCTTCAAGATGGGTGTCAGCCTGGGCAGCAAGTCTTTGATGGGCGGGGTCATCTTGCTCATGCCAATCACATTGACAATGCCCTTGAGAGCACCCAGGATAGAACCCAGCACTTCTGGATACTCCTCTCCCAGGTACTCATACAGCACAATACCTAAATGTCCCATGAGTTTCTCCTGAGAAGAAAATTTGCACATGATGTTAGTCTCAAACAGAAATATAACACTTCTGCACACCTTATGACCCTCAACCGAATGTACCCACTTGGGTGCCACAACTGTACTTCTGCGCACCTCACGATCCTCAACAGAATGTCCCGACTTGGGTGTCACAACTGTACTTCTGCGCACCTCATGACCCTTAACAGAATGTCCCGACTTGGGTGTCACAACTGTACTTCTGCGCACCTCACGACCCTCAACAGAATGTCCCGACTTGGGTGCCACAACTGTACTTCTGCACACCTCATGATCCTCAACAGAATGTTCCGACTTGGGTGCCACAACTGTACTTCTGCACACCTCATGATCCTCAACAGAATGTCCCGACTTGGGTGTCACAACTGTACTTCTGCACACCTCATGATCCTCAACAGAATGTCCCGACTTGGGTGTCACAACTGTACTTCTGCGCACCTCACGACCCTCTACAGAATGTCCCGACTTGGGTGTCACAACTGTACTTCTGCGCACCTCACGACCCTCTACAGAATGTCCGGACTTGGGTGCCACAACTGTACTTCTGCACACCTCACGACCCTCAACAGAATGTCCCGACTTGGTAGCCACAACTGTGCTTCTACACACCTCATGATCCTCAATAGAATGTCCTGACTTGGTGGCCACAACTGTGCTTCTACACACCTCATGATCTTCAACAGAATGTCCCGACTTGGGTGCCACAACTGTACTTCTGCACACCTCACGACCCTCAATAGAATGTCCCGACTTGGGTGCCACAACTGTACTTCTGCACACCTTATGATCCTCAACAGAATGTCCCGACTTGGTGGCCACAACTGTGCTTCTACACACCTCATGATCTTCAACAGAATGTCCCGACTTGGTGGCCACAACTGTGCTTCTGTACACCTTATGACCCTGAACAGAATGTCCCCACTTGTGCACACCTTTTCTAGACCATAAACAGAAAAAATTCAGAATCTTTCCCGATTTCTTCCATTCCATACTAAATCTTTATCATTGTTGTTTGTTCCAGTTTTTCTCCTTATGTCCCTCAAATATGTTTGTCCAAGCTGTTTTGAGGTCTTAGCCTGCATGCACGTGTGCCTGTTTGTAAATATTTCTTCCCAAAACAATACATGTGGTTTCCCATATTTATTAAACATCCCCAAAACACAGAAATTTCATGTACAGACATAATCACGAAGAAAACTGCCCACATCAGGAGAAAACCGGAGGGCTGTAGATCATGACGGTAGGAAAGTTGGAGGAGGGCTGTAGATCATGATGGTGGGAAAGTTGGAGGAGGGCTGTAGATCATGATGGTAGGAAAGTTGGAGGAGGGCTGTAGATCATGACGGTGAGAAAGTTGGAGGAGGGCTGTAGATCATGACGGTAGGAAAGTTGAAGTAGGGCTGTAGATCATGATGGTGAGAAAGTTGGAGGAGGGCTGTAGATCATGATAGTGAGAAAGTTGGAGGAGGGCTGTAGATCATGATGGTGAGAAAGTTGGAGGAGGGCTGTAGATCATGATGGTGGGAATGTTGGAGGAGGGCTGTAGATCATGATGGTGGGAAAGTTGGAGGAGGGCTGTAGATCATGATGGTGGGAAAGTTGGAGGGTAGGAAAGTTGGAGGAGGGCTGTAGATCATGACGGTAGGAAAGTTGGAGGAGGGCTGTAGATCATGATGGTAGGAAAGTTGGAGGAGGGCTGTAGATCATGATGGTGGGAATGTTGGAGGAGGGCTGTAGATCATGATGGTAGGAAAGTTGGAGGAGGGCTGTAGATCATGATGGTGAGAAAGTTGGAGGAGGGCTGTAGATCATGATGGTAGGAAAGTTGGAGGAGGGCTGTAGATCATGATGGTAGGAAAGTTGGAGGAGGGCTGTAGATCATGACGGTGAGAAAGTTGGAGGAGGGCTGTAGATCATGACGGTGAGAAAGTTGGAGGAGGGCTGTAGATCATGATGGTGAGAAAGTTGGAGGAGGGCTGTAGATCATGATGGTGGGAAAGTTGGAAGAGGAAAGAGACAGAGGGAGAACTAGAGAAAAGATGTTGGACAGCCTAACATCATGGCATGGAAGATCGTCTATGTTAGAACTCCCAAAAAAAGTATATGAGACAGAAGGTTTGAGATGGACATGACCACCAACGTCACATGGCATGGAAGATCGTCTATGTTAGAACTGATCAAAAGTATATGAGACAGAAGGTATGAGATAGACATGACTACCAACGTCTCATGGCATGGACTATAAGGAGTAGATGTTCTCACATTAAAGAGAAATATACCTCAGACTGTCAGGCAAACAGAAACATGACAGTGGTAAGCAATACCACTCTCATAGTGTGTGTGTGTGTGTGTGGGAGGGTGGGGTGGCAGTGTGTGTGTGTGTGAGAATAAAAGAGAGAGAGGGGGGGGGGGGGGGAGAAAGAGTAAGAAATAAACACAAAACTCACCTCCTGGCAAGTTTTCATGACGATGGCAATGCGAGAAATGAGGTCAGCTGCTTGCTGTCTGACCTTGGCCGACTTGTTGTTAAGACGCCACAGGATGGTACCACACATCTGAGGCAGGTAGGGCTTGACTCTCTTACTCAAAGCATTGACAACAGTGCCAAACCCATTCAACATCACCACATCCTGCAAAGGGGGACAACAATCAGCTTGTCATTAACTTCCCTCTAGCCACTTCTACAACTCTAGCATAACAATACAGTATCCAAGACATAGCATAACGCCACAGTATCCAAGACATAGCATAACGCCACAGTATCCAAGACATGGCATAACACCACAGTATCCAAGACATAGCATAACGCCACAGTATCCAAGACATAGCATTACACTACAGTATCCAAAACATAGCAAAGGGAGACAACAATCAGCTTGTAATTAACTCTCCTTTAGCCAATTTTACACCTCTAGCATAACACCACAGTATCCAAGACATGGCATAACACCACAGTATCCAAGACATAGCATAACACCACAGTATCCAAGACATAGCATTACACTACAGTATCCAAAACATAGCAAAGGGAGACAACAATCAGCTTGTAATTAACTCTCCTTTAGCCAATTTTACACCTCTAGCATAACACCACAGTATCCAAGACATGGCATAACACCACTGTATTCAAGACATGGCATAACACCACCGTATTCAAGACATGGCATAACACCACCGTATTCAAGACATGGCATAACACCACAGTATCAAAGACACGGTATAACACCACAGTATCCAAGACATAGCATAACACCACAGTATCCAAGACAATGCTATTATTGCTTTTCGTCCCTCTTAGGACGTTATTTTTTGTTATTTGAAGCCCCACTCTGGCTTTTGCCAGGGGCCGCAATATAGGCAGGTCATCATTATGGCCAAATGTCTGAACGCGGTTTCTGGGACCTCTCCACGGTGATCCTCATCCGCATGGTGGCACTTTGTGTCATCGGGTGTTTATCGCTTGTGTGATGTCCTGGTGGGGTAAAAAATCCAATCCAATCCAATCCAAGACATAGCATAACACTACAGTATCCAAGACATAGAATAACACCACAGTTTTCAAGACATGGCATAACACTACAGTATCCAAGACACAGCATAACACTACAGTATCCAAGACATAGCATAACACCACAGTTTCCAAGACACAGCGTAACACCACAGTTTCCAAGACACAGCGTAACACCACAGTATCCAAGACACAGCATAACACCACAGTATCCAAGACATAGAATAACACCACAGTATCCAAGACATGGCAAAGAAACTGATGTAATCATCTGGCTTGTATGTTTATCTTCAGGTCCGGTCCACTAGCCTTCTGCGTTTAAATCTTCCCTGAAGTGAGGCTTTTTAAAACATACCCTTCTGAAGTACTTAGTGAAAGCAGTCTAAACTGGGTGTGAGGAAATGCTCAAAGAAATTAAAAAGTGACTGGTGTGTAACACCAGCTACATCCAACACCAAGCTCTCTCTCTTGTCTATACAGTTAGTGGATTACCATCACTTACCCAAAGTACAAGGTGGGGGGGGGGGGGGGGGGGGAGAGAATACAAGGAAAAACTATCGGGGGACTAAACACACCGAGTTCACGATGGATAGTGCTGCTTACCAACAAGACCCTCTTGTGCCAAGTCCTGTATAGGTTTTGTAAGAGGGTGACTATCTGACATCAATGAAACTGTAGACACTGATAGAGCAGTCACATTCCCACTGCTTCTAGTGATCCTTTTGTACTGACCCAACAAAAGTTAGGCTGCTGTTAATGACAGCATCAATGAGCCGGGGACTCACTGACCCTGGCAATCTGAAAGCAAGGAAAGACATCACATATCCCCAGAAACTAAACTGAAGCAACAGTTTATGGAAAATGAGATAGATGTACTAAACCTCTCTCTAACAACCCAAGAAATCAAGACTATTAGCTCTAGCAACTGACCTCAGTTGTCTGCTCCTGGAAAGCATACAAGATGCCGTCAATAAGCTGCTCCTCCAGGCGGGAGTCGATGTCTGAAGCTCCCAGGTTAGACATGATCTTCTCAATGGTCTCCATCACCATCTTACGGTACTGCTCAGCCTCATCCTTGAGGTCATCAACAACTCTGCCAACAATCTCAGCGGCTCCAACCTTGTTGGCAATCTCCACTGTAGTATCCACTAGCTGCAGAAGACATAGAGAGAGAGGCATATAGCATGCAGATGTTCAGATGAAAAACAATAAAGATGAGAGGATGTTTCTAGTGGCAATCACCAATGTTGTATCCACTAGCTGGAGAAGACATAGAGAGAAGCATATAGCATGCAGATGTTCAGATAAAAAATGATAAAGATGAGAGGATGTTTCTAGTGGCAATCACCAATGATTCTGAAATCATGAACCAGATACCACAGTCGCAAAAACAAACCTGATACCTTCAGAGCATGAGCAGACATTCAGCCCACTTCCCTATCAATCATGTCCTGATCTGACAGAAAATAAATAATTTGGTCAGGCAAAAAATCGACACACATAATAACCATAACTGTCACTTCAAGTATGGAAATTATAAAGACTCAACATAAGAGACATGCAGCATGTGGAAGACCAACTGGTGAGGTTGAAACATGAATCACAATAATTATTCTAGTCTTCAATGAATATTACAGCAACCTTCTGTGTTATAATTAATTTACAAATCCTTTGAGGTAAATGAAGCCATATAATTATTGCAAGCAATGGTAAACTTCTGGTTGTAAAAACTGCACAGAGACCAGTCTGTGCTGGAAATGGTGTCTGCAGCTTTAAGTTGTTCCCATGCAGGACATTCCATCATCAATTTAGCTACTTTATTATCAGTTCCGGATCATCTGTCAGTAGACCTTATCTCCGAACTAAGATGCTGCGTGGTCTCGAGGCATGGCGTCCACCTCACATGCTTGATGTCCTAGGTTCAGGCCTTGGTGATGGCATGGATTTTTTTACGTGGACTTGTTTAAACCTAAACCAAAACTAATCTGAACAATGACAATTCAACAGCCATGTTAACACAGTCTGAAATCCCCTAATTCCTAGTTCTTGTCTGCTTGTTAAGATAGTTCCTAGACATTAATGTAACAACAGTTGTCAATAAGCTGTCCCTCCGCTCGACCGTCTGCTGTTAGAAATGTGACATCACCATGGAAACATAGAAACGCAACATAAATGGTCTTGGAAACTCTACACAGCAGACCTCTAATGCTGAAACTCCACACAGCAGACCTCTAATGCTGAAACTCCACATAGCAGACCTCTAATGCTGAAACTCCACACAGCAGACCTCTAATGCTGAAACTCTACACAGCAGACCTCTAATGCTGAAACTCCACACAGCAGACCTCTAATGCTGAAACTCCACATAGCAGACCTCTAATGCTGAAACTCCACACAGCAGACCTTTAATGCTGAAACTCCACACAGCAGACCTTTAATGCTGAAACTCCACACAGCAGACCTTTAATGCTGAACACCCAGCAGACCTCTAATGCTGAACTCCACACAGCAGACCTCTAATGCTGAACTCCACACAGCGGACCTTTAATGCTGAACTCCACACAGCAGACCTTTAATGCTGAACACCCAGCAGACCTCTAATGCTGAACTCCACACAGCAGACCCCTAATGCTGAACTCCACACAGCAGACCTCTAATGCTTAACTCCACACAGCAGACCCCTAATGCTGAACTCCACACAGCAGACCTCTAATGCTGAACTCCACACAGCAGACCTCTAATGCTGAACTCCACACAGCAGACCTCTAATGCTGAACTCCACACAGCGGACCTCTAATGCTGAACTCCACACAGCGGTCCTCTAATGCTGAACTTCACACAGCGGACCTCTAATGCTGAACTCCACACAGCAGACCTCTAATGCTGAACTCCACACAGCGGACCTTTAATGCTGAACACCCAGCAGACCTCTAATGCTGAACTCCACACAGCAGACCTCTAATGCTGAACTCCACACAGCAGACCTCTAATGTTGAACTCCACACAGCAGACCTTTAATGCTGAACACCCAGCAGACCTCTAATGCTGAACTTCACACAGCGGACCTCTAATGCTGAACTCCACACAGCGGACCTCTAATGCTGAACTCCACACAGCGGACCTCTAATGCTGAACTCCACACAGCGGACCTCTAACACTGAAACTCCACACAGTGGACCTCTAACACTGAAACTCCACACAGCGGATCATTTTGTGATCTAATACACTTACAAAACACAGGAGTCCAGACAACAGACAAGTCTCATACATTCTTAGATACGCTGTGTGTGATGACCCTGCTTTGCATGGTCTCCACGAGTACATTGTGGCAAGCAGGAAGTCCGTGCTACAAGTGACGGCACGAGATACTTGTGGCCGGTGGAGTAAGCGAGGCGAAGCCCGAGCTAGCCTCGTGGGCAGTCGATCATCAGAAGTCAGTGAAGACGGTTGTAGTAATTGAAGATGTAGTTTTTATGTTGTGAATAGTTAGTGTTTGAATATGTCGCGAGTGAAATAAATGTGAAATAAATGGACCAGAATAAACTGACAGAATGTACAATGAAGCTGAGCGGCGTTTGTGTTGTCAACCCTAGACGTTAAAGTCGGTGTAAGCCAAGGTACATTTCAAGATAGGTGAAAGCGTAACTTCAAGTCTACGTCTTGACTAATTTCAAGTTTACGTTTTGGTACATTTCAGCCCACATGACCCAACACATCAGTGGTCCTTGTACTCATGACAGGAAATAAAATGGAATTCCTTGCACACGAGATGTTTCCTGAGCATCCCATGGAAGGACTACAGCAGCAACAAAAGTGTTTACAAGAGCAGACAGCACCACAGTGAACTCCCTCTGGAAGTAGAAATGATGTCTTTGGTGGCAGAGCCATGTATACTGAGTGCAGGATAGTTGTATTTGCAAACATCTCCCTTATGCAGAACTAGCCCCAGTGAAGAGGCCAACCAGAAGACCCCAGCAGCAACAAAATATGATGATATCTTCTTCTTCTTAGTGTTAACCAGTTATAAACTCTAGTGGAAAGTCCTGGTTGTTCATCCACTTCTGGACTTTAGTAATGTTCCGTGGTTTTGCATGCGCACCCTGTTTAAAGATCTGGCTTCCTTGTATACAGACTGCTGGGTCTTCCCCTCCCAGGCAGATGCAGACCAACTTCGAAGGAAACCCCTGATTAGTCAACTCTTATGAGATGCTTGTTAGGGAGATAGTGGGTCTATTCTAGTTTTTCCTCCACAGCAGGACACTGGAACCCAAATGGGGAGTAAACAAGATATAAAAAGGGGACCAGTTGCAGCAAACAGCTGGAAAAAAGATGTGCCACACAGGCTCTCTGAGCACAATCTGATCCAACAAACTCAGGATAAGAGACATGCAGTCACTTGCTGAGGGACCCACCTCATTTTACAGATGTGGAAACTGCGACAGAGTCTGTCGCTCTCAGACAGGACCATCTAGTCACCAGGTGCCTGTCCTCAGGTGGCACAATTCTACAGCCTTGCAGGACTGAGAACAGGCCTACTATATCCTACAACCAGTGAAAATACCCCACAAAATGTGTTTAGGTAAACAGGATATTTACAGAGCTCACTGAGTCAAGGCAGAGTGATGTGATAGTAAGCCACTATTCTGCTAGATTAAGACAGCAGAAACTGACCTGTCTGTAGTTGCGTCTATCCAGTGCCATTCGCTGGTTCCAGAAGTTCTTGAAGAATGGAGGCAAAATCTCATCTTTGATATACTGTGATTCCACACCATCTGTGGCACAACACTGTTTCACCACCTGTGAGAGAGGGGATACAGCATTGTTATATATGTGTACTATCTAGCCAATCACCTGTGAAAGAGTGGATACAGCATTGTTATATCTGTGTATTATCTAGCCAATCAACTGTGAGAGAAAGGATACAGTATTGTTATATCTGTGTACTATCTAGCCAATCACCTGTGAGAGAGGAGATACAGCATTGTTATATTTGTGTACTATCTAGTCAATCACCTGTGAGAGAAAGGATACAGCATTGTTATATTTGTGTACTATCTACAATCACCTGTGAGAGAGGGGTTACAGCATTGTTATATTTGTGTACTATCTAGCCAATCACCTGTGAGAGAAAGAATACAGAATTGTTATATTTGTGTACTATCTAGCCAATCACCTATGCGAGAGGGGATACAGCATTGTTATATTTGTGTACTATATAGCCAATCACCTGTGGGAGAAGAGATGTAGCTATATTTGCATACTTCTCTGATACTAACCTCAGACATGAAGGTTTTAGGTTCAAATCCACACTGACATTAGCTTCCTTGTCGACCCAGCCTCAAATGGGTACCAGGTAAAGACCTGGGATGGGAAGGCAGCGGGTGTGATCTGACCACATCAGGCACAGAGTGCCCACTGGTCTATAAACATTCAGGTCTAGCACAATAGACCCAATTAGCATGAAAAAGGTTTCATCCAAGTGATGTCACCCAAAACTGGGCTCTGGTATCCAAGTGGAAAAAATCTATATACTATATTACTCCCAGGCTATTTAAAGCAGGTACATGGAAGAGAAGAAACACAAACCAGCATCAATATCAAGTGCCTTGCCAACTAGCTTTGGTCATTTTGCTTCACACCCTGTGATCTCCTTTAGTCTGAACCAACCAGGCAATGATACCTTTGCATACTATGACAAAAAAGTCTGTCCTTTTCTCTCCATAAATATCTTCAGATGTTCTAGATTTAAATATGTTCTCACAATATAGCCATACTGAAAACCTCTATTCTGATATCAGTGCCTCAGCATCTGTCAAAACCTTTACTGAGAAGAATCATCTTGGCTGTTGGGGGAAAAAAAATGATAATTCTTCTACACTGCCATTTCTAGGGCCTCACAGATATTTGCCTTCTTGACCACATTCTCATACAACAGTGAATAGAGCAGTAAGCTAATTCTCACCTTTAAGACAATTTTCTTCATTTCTTCGTCAGGAGAGGGGAACTCACGAATAAGAATCAGCATGACTTCCCTTGTGTAGTAATTAGCATACTCAGCATCCATCAGCGGAATCAGGTAGCCAATGGCTTTCAAGAAGGCAGCCAAACCCTGTGAAAATATTTCACTCAATCTAGATCAGTCAAGTACATGTGTTCTATATGCTATGTACATCTGACATTTCTGTATACTGTGAGTAGTATATATAATTTCACTAATTACATACACAATCACCACACAAACACAATCACCACACAAACACAATCACTATACAAACAATCACCACACAAACACAATCACCACACAAACACAAGCACCACACAAACACAAGCACCACACAAACACAATCACTAAAAGAACTGGTGGCAGTAACCAAGGAGATATACCAGTTAGGCAGAGATTTATTATTTACCATTTAGCCTTTACATGGCATGAGGTGAATATTAACTTTCCTGGCCACTATTCTCAAAGTCAAAGTTATGCACTTGTTTTATGAATGATGATACACCTGCCACCCTTGCCAGAAGAACGACACAAGCAAATTTCTGAGCTAACCAGACAATAATACACCAACACAAATGAGTGAGCTAACCAGCCAATAATACACCAACACAAATGAGTGAGCTAACCAGACAATAATACACCAACACAAATGAGTGAGCTAACCAGACAATAATACACCAACACAAATGAGTGAGCTAACCAGACAATAATACACCAACACAAATAAATGAGCTAACCAGCTAAAAATACACCAACACAAATGAGTGAGCTAGCCAGCCAATAATACACCAACACAAATGAGTGAGCTAACCAGACAAAAATACACCAACACAAATGAGTGAGCTAACCAGACAATAATACACTAACACAAATGAGTGAGCTAACCAGCTAAAAATACACCAACACAAATGAGTGAGCTAGCCAGCCAATAATACACCAACACAAATGAGTGAGCTAACCAGACAAAAATACACCAACACAAATGAGTGAGTTAACCAGCCAATAATACACCAACACAAATGAGTGAGCTAACCAGCCAATAATACACCAACACAAATGAGTGAGCTAACCAGCCAATAATACACCAACACAAATGAGTGAGCTAACCAGACAATAATACACCAACACAAATGAGTGAGTTAACCAGCCAATAATACACCAACACAAATGAGTGAGCTAACCAGACAATAATACACCAACACAAATGAGTGAGCTAACCAGCCAATAATACACCAACACAAATGAGTGAGCTAGCCAGCCAATAATACACCAACACAAATGAGTGAGCTAGCCAGTCAATAATACACCAACACAAATGAGTGAGTTAACCAGCGAATAATACATCAACACAAATGAGTGAGCTAGCCAGCCAATAATACACCAACACAAATGAGAATCACTGTCAACAGTTACAACTTCTCTGCCTGGCTGGTAAATTAACAAGAATAAATTAGGGAGAACAAATTCCCTCCCTCCTTACATACTCTTTCTTGTCTAGTTCAACATACCCTTTCCTCTCTAAACTTTTCTAATTTGAAATCTTCCCAGAGCAGACATTTATAAATGTCTCAACATTTCACTAGCACCCCTAACTACAACACTCAGATAAGCCGCATGTATTGCACCTTTGACTGTATTTTTTCTCTCTTCTATTTTAGAAGTTAATCTGTCTTGAATGTGTGGAGTGAATACAGCTTTCACCCTCTGGACCGCATATGTCTGACTTTTGTGACTACAACATGCAAATGTAACTGTCCAATTTTCTCCTGGAATAATCAAGCTACTAGTGGTCTGAAACTGCTCTGTAAAACTGCAAGATGCTGCCACCAAATGAAACAAAATGACCAAACAGTATTTTCTGTTGTCATGACTTTTTCTGATGCTAGCCATACAAACGTCTAGCCAACTCACCTTGCCTCTGTGTTGACGGATACCCTTCCAGAGGGGCTTGAGAACACTGTCAAAAGACTCAATGCCGTATGGAGTGGCAGCTTCTGCTAGTGCAGCCAAGGCCAGGGCAGTGATGGTTCTCACCTTCTGCTGCTCATCCACCAACCCTGTGTGTCAGTTACAGTCGAATTTTAATACATCAATTTATTTTATATACAAGAACAGCAAATATATAAACATACAACTGTCAGTACTGCCTTATATGTCAGTTACAATGGCAGCTCACTTCAGATGTCTCTTTGCAAACAACACAGACAACAGACAATGTATACTTTTGTTGTTGTTGTCCTATGGTGACTAGAGTGCCCAAATCTGTCTTCATTCCAGTTATCAGACACAGGGTAGCAACACGAACGGCATGACACACCGCAGGTACCTCTATCAGTTGTGGTACTCTGGGGCAGCTGCTGTTTCAGATCACTGAGCATGCAGCGGTCAATTGTGATAACACAACATGGCCCAGATAACACAATACAGCCAGATAACACATCACAACCAGATGACCCAACACAACCAGATGACCCAACACAACCAGATGACCCAACACAACCAGATGACCCAACACAACCAGATGACCCAACACAACCAGATGACCCAACACAACCAGATGACCCAACACAACCAGATGACCCAACACAACCAGATGACCCAACACAACCAGATGACCCAACACAACCAGATGACCCAACACAACCAGATGACCCAACACAACCAGATGACCCAACACAACCAGATGACCCAACACAACCAGATGACCCAACACAACCAGATGACACAACACAACCAGATGACCCAACACAACCAGATGACCCAACACAACCAGATGACACAACACAACCAGATGACACAACACAACCAGATGAGTACATACCATGTTCGATAATCTCCACCAAGCTCTTGAGATGAGGCAGGATGGCACAGCCCATGAGAATAGAGATCTGCTGGACAATCTTGATGCCTGTGTGCCTGGCCTGCCAGGACTTCTTGCTCTTGCAGACGGCCTTTAAGAAGGGCAGCAGGGATGGGATGCCCAAGGCTGAGGCTACCACAGCAAAAGCACGAGCGGTGGTGTTACGGACATACTCGTCCATGTTGTCAATGTCTGGACGCATGGTGGCAATCATGGTAGCAAGACCTGCAGCCTGAACAGAGAAGACACAAACATTTAAGCAAAAACAGTAGCCATTTCCCAATCATCCACCATACAGTAGCCATGTCTCAATCATCCACCATACAGTAGCCATTTCCCAATCATCCACCATACAGTAGCCATGTCTCAATCATCCACCATACAGTAGCCATGTCCCAATCATCCACCATACAGTAGCCATGTCTCAATCATCCACCATACAGTAGCCATGTCTCAATCATCCACCTTACAGTAGCCATGTCTCAAACATCCACCATACAGTAGCCATGTCTCAATCATCCACCATACAGTAGCAATGTCTCAATCATCCACCATACAGTAGCAATGTCTCAATCATCCACCATACAGTAGCAATGTCTCAATCATCCACCATACAGTAGCAATGTCTCAATCATCCACCATACAGTAGCCATGTCTCAATCATCCACCATACAGTAGCCTTTTCTCAATCATCCACCATACAGTAGCCATGTCTCAATCATCCACCATACAGTAGCCTTTTCTCAATCATCCACCATACAGTAGCCATGTCTCAATCATCCACCATACAGTAGCCATGTCTCAATCATCTACCATACAGTAGCCATGTCTCAATCATCCACCATAGAGTAGCCATGTCTCAATCATCCACCATACAGTAGCCATGTCCCAATCATCCACCATACAGTAGCCATGACTCAATCATCCACCATAGAGTAGCCATGCCTCAATCATCCACCATACAGTAGCCATGTCTCAATCATCCACCATAGAGTAGCCATGTCTCAATCATCCACCATACAGTAGCCATGTCTCAATCATCCACCATAGAGTAGCTATGTCTCAATCATCCACCATACAGTAGCCATGTCTCAATCATCCACCATACAGTAGCCATGTCTCAATCATCCTCCATACAGTAGCCATGTCTCAATCATCCACCATAGAGTAGCCATGTCTCAATCATCCACCATAGACTAGCCATGTCTCAATCATCCACCATAGAGTAGCCATGTCTCAATCATCCACCATACAGTAGCCATGTCTCAATCATCCACCTTACAGTAGCCATGTCTCAATCATTCACCATAGAGTAACCATGTCTCAATCATCCACCATAGAGTAGCCATTTCTCAATCATCCACCATACAGTAGCCATGTCTCAATCATCCACCATACAGCCTAATATTTGTTCTCTGTGTGGGTTCCGGCGCCCTAGTGTGGGGAAATGAACAAACGAGCAAACTTTTTTTTTCAAAAGGCTACAAATTATGCACACAGACCCGTCTTACATTTAGCTCTTTCAAGCACTCAGGGAAAAGAAGAACACACAAAGTGCCTCCCCAACAAGCATGTCATAACAGTCAACAAACTGGGAGCTTCCTTTAAAGTTGGAGTGCACATCTTACAACTCTTAATAGACACACACCTGCCATGTGCATATCTTACAACTCTGGATAGACACACACCTGCCATGTGCATGTCTTACAACTCTGGATAGACAAACAACTATCATGTGCATGTCTTACAACTCTGGATAGACACACAACTATCATGTGCATATCTTACAAATCTGATTAGACACACAACTATCATGTGCATATCTTACATTTCTGGATAGACGCACACCTATCATGTGCATGTCTTACAACTTTGAGGATAGGCAGACACCTACTACATGCATGTCTTACAAATCTGAGGATATTCTTGCATAATTTAGTGAACAGACCTACTATATGTGACGAGATTACCAGTTCATACAATTTTAGAATATTAAGAATGGAATATAATTTTCCTTTGTTTAAATTACCATTTTTAAAAATGAAATACACATACAATAAAGATGGAATAGAAAAGAAATAAACTTGAAGTATACTTTCTCAAACATAATCACCAAAGATCACTTCTGCCAAGTTAGAGAACATTCCTACCCCCCTGTAAACTAAAGTGAAATAATGACTAAGTTTACCTTTGCCAAGTTGGAGATAATTTCTCGCCCTTCCACTCTGGCATAGTAGTCTTCATCAATCAACAGTGGTTCAATAACGACCAAGATCTTGTGTACATAGGGTCGCACCAGGTCGTCCAGCTTGTAGAGAATCCTGTCAATGACCTTGACCAAGAGATGCCTCTCCTGGTCCTCCAGTGTGGGTGACATCAGCAGTGGAAGGATCTGGTTAAACAGAGGTCCTGCTCCAAACTCACGAGCCTTGTCCGTGATCTGTCGCAGAGCAGCCTGGCAAAAGTCAAGCAGGAACAATGAAAGAAATGTAAATCCTCGACTGTTGTCGACTGAAATGATAAACTAAAACTCATCTGAAAGTATACACTGCCCACTTAAAATAGCAATGACACAACTAGAAACCTGAAGCTACTGGCATTATTCCCCAAGACACTTCTACAGACTTTTATGTGAACCAGATCAATTAAAACTATTCCCTGCAAACTGAAACTTCAAGGAGACAATTCCACTTTCAGTTCTGTCTTGAATCTGCTTATTCTCAAGAAGCACAACTGCTTAGCTCCCCCCTCCCCCAATTGTCACTGAATCTCTTCAGCCAAGATAAGAATCACTCTCTCTTTCAGGTTCCCATTTTTAATGGATGTATTTCTGCTGGCAGATTGTAATGATACGGTGATGTCTGTGGTAATGATACAGTGATGCCTGTGGTAATTATAGTGTTGCCTGTAGTAATGATCCAGTGATGTCTGTGGTAATGATCCAGTGATGTCTGTGGTAATGATCCAGTGATGTCTGTGGTAATGATCCTGTGATGTCTGTGGTAATGATACAGTGTTGTCTGTGGTAATGATACAGTGTTGTCTCTGTAGTAATGATACAGTAATGTCTGTGCTTGACTAAGCTGTTATACTGAGTAAATATCCTACCTTTCTCATTGGTGGCGTTCCATTCTTGATTTTCAGAAGCAACTTCATGATCTTCCTGTCTTTCTGTTCTTCTGGGGATAGCGTGTCCTCATCTACATCCACCTGTAAAATATGTTACATGGGTTACACCAACAGTTACTTGGGTTACAATGATAGTTAAATGGGTTAGAACGACAGTTCCTTGGGTTAGAATAATAGTTACATGGCTTAGAATGACAGTTCCTTGAATTACAATGATAGGTGGGTCAGAATAAAAGTTATTATGCTCGGCAATGATAGTTACATGTGTCAGAGTGACAGTTACTTAGGTTGCAATAATAGTTACATGGCTTAGAATGACAGTTCTCTGGGTTACAAAGATAGTTGCAATGGTTAGAAAAATTAGAGAGATGAGAAGAATGAGTAACTTGGGTTACAGTGATCGCCACATGGGTTAGAAAGGTTACATACAACAGAATGAGTTACTTGGGTTATAATTATAGTTAGGTGGGTTAGAATGACAAATTACATGAGATAGGATGAAGGTTATAAGAGATACAATGATAGTTATGTGGATCAGAATGACAGTAATGTGGGATAGAATGACAAATTACATGAGATAGGGTGAAGGTTAAAAGGGATACAATGATAGTTATGTGGTTCAGAATGACAGTAACATGGGACAGAATTATAGGTGTAAGGTTAGAACGACACTTGCAAGTGTAGAACTCCTGAGATGTGCAGTGAGTATGTAAGGATGTTTGGAAAGGCCAGGATAAACAGTATCTCCCAACCAAGATGAATGTTGTATGTTTATAGTCACAGAGTTCAAAATCTGCAGCAAAAAGTCTGAGACAGCTCAACATTTCTGTTGCAAGGGCCCTAACCTCACAGTTTCAATTGTGACCACTGTAACACGGGAGCAGCCTATGGACATTGTGTATCAAACAAACAAGAATGATGTTATGACTAGTTAGTGTCATGTACCTGTTAAAAATAAAAACAGAACCGTGCTGACTTGCCAGATAATTTGATCACTACTGTTCCAGTATAAGACGAATCATCATCACCAGGTAGCAGACAAGATCTCTGGAACAGGGCTGGGATACTCGTGAACAGGGCTGGGATACTCATGTACAGGGCTGGGATACTCATGAACAGAGCTGGGATACTCATGAACAGGGCTGGGGTACGCATGAAGAGGGCCGAGATACTCACGAAGAGGGCTGGGGTACTCATGAAGAGGGCTGGGGTACTCATGAAGAGGGCTGGGGTACGCATGAAGAGGACTGGAGTACTCATGAAGACATCCATTTGCAACAAAATTGGTTCTTACAAACCACACAAAAACAGAACATGTGACATGCCAATGGTGTCTTCATCTCTTACCCTGTGACCTCAACCCCAGACTTCTGGAAGATTAAACTACCAGTGAACTGCAAATGCTGCAAGAAAAACACTATCCACAAATAAAATAACTGAAATCTACCCACCAGAAGTTTGTCAAAGTACTGCATGTCATCTGGCTTCATCATGGGCAGGTTGCCTTTAGGCTGCATGTCTACAATCATATCTTTGCTGCTTTTGTTGTCTGGTGTCTGCATTCGGAAACCCATGGGTGTGCCTGCGATGGGCGTTGGGGTGGCGAGCAGTTTGCGGGCAGGTGTGCGGATGGGAACATACCCAGCTGGTGGCGGCAAAACCTGCAAGCAGGTAAGAAATCAAAACAGAATTATACATAGCTTATTCAATAAATTCAAATCACTGGTGATAAGAAAAAGTATTCCTGTATGCTAAACAAAACCTATTTTAACAAATATCTGCAAAAAAGGGGCAATTAGTCAACAAATCAAACAATTTCTTAAGGGCTCAGCGATCTGGTTTTACAGAATGCTTTAATTCATAGCAGGATTAAAATGAATAATCAGTTTTGATAGAGTTGTGGGTCAGGATATAACACACACATCAGAAAGAGAAAGTCACAAAATTCTGTATGCCACGTAATGAGAAGAAGGGAACTGAAACGTGATGATGGGGAAGATTTGTGGAAGCCACCAAGAGAAGACTCTGTCATGGTGGGGGGTGCAGTACATCAACTGATGCATGCTGCTGAATACTGTAGGCTGCTGAGAGGTGTAATCAGCCATGCCAGTCAACGAGGCACTTGGTGACATTATTCTAGAGAAAGATACAAATAAATCATTCAAAATTAATTCTGGTTGTTCTCCACACTCAAACAATCTCCATTCATGTGAAACAAATGAAGATACTAAAGGAATTCAAATGAAAAAAGTGAAATCAAACAAAACAACTTTGTACTTGTTTGCTTTCCACAATCACATAACCTCATCAACCAAGAAAATACCAATATTTCACAGAACTCAAGATGTTCTCATGAACTCATAGCGGCAAAACATAAAATGCTTCAACACTGAAGCTGCATTAAAACATGTGTCAGCTATTTATTCCATACACAAAGATAGTTGTAGCAGATATCTGTGGCTGACTCATTTATTCCATACACAAGGATAGTTGTAACAGATATCTGTGGCTGACTCACCTTGTAGCCAGGTGGAAACATGCTCTCCAGGTCATCATCAGAGAGAGGCCTGTTGCGTTCGTCAATCTCTTTCTGCCAGGACCAGGCTTGGCGCTGTTCTGGGGTCATGTGCAACAAGTGACCTGGTGTAGGTGTGGCCATACCCATGGCTTTCGCACCAGTGGGGGTGACTCCACTAGGGGTCATGCTGGGTGTGCCTCCCCCTGGTGTCAGTCCTTGAGGAGTCATTCCACCAGGTGTCGCTCCAGGTGTCAGATGTCCCGGAGTCATACTTGGGGTCATAGCAGAAGGTGTGGTAGCAGGGGTCTCATCCCACCTTGACCGTCGCTTACTGGCACCTGGTGTAGGTGTGCTCTCGATCAAATCTCCACCCCGGTCTGTTTTAGGTGTTTCTGCCCAGCCACTTCCATGGCCCGGTGTTTCTGAAACAAAAATGTGGAAAACTTGAGCTCACATAAACAATTCAACTTGACATCTCACTAAATACTGTCTCTCAGTTAGCAATACAACTTGACATCTCACTAAACACTGTCTCTCAGTTAGCAATACAACTTGACATCTCACTAAATACTGTCTCTCAGTTAGCAATACAACTTGACATCTCACTAAACCCTGTCTCATAGTTAGCATTAACAATACAACTTGACATCTCACTAAATACTGTCTCTCAGTTAGCAATACAACTTGACATCTCACTAAATACTGTCTCTCAGTTAGCAATACAACTTGACATCTCACTAAATACTGTCTCTCAGTTAGCAATACAACTTGACATCTCACTAAATACTGTCTCTCAGTTAGCAATACAACTTGACATCTCACTAAATACTGTCTCTCAGTTAGCAATACAACTTGACATCTCACTAAATACTGTCTCTCAGTTAGCAATTCAACTTGAAATCTCACTAAATACTGTCTCTCAGTTAGCAATACAACTTGACATCTCACTAAATACTGTCTCTCAGTTAGCAATTCAACTTGAAATCTCACTAAATACTGTCTCTCAGTTAGCAATTCAACTTGAAATCTCACTAAATACTGTCTCTCAGTTAGCAATTCAACTTGAAATCTCACTAAATACTGTCTCTCAGTTAGCAATACAACTTGACATCTCACTAAATACTGTCTCTCAGTTAGCAATTCAACTTGAAATCTCACTAAATACTGTCTCTCAGTTAGCAATACAACTTGACATCTCACTAAATACTGTCTCTCAGTTAGCAATTCAACTTGAAATCTCACTAAATACTGTCTCTCAGTTAGCAATTCAACTTGAAATCTCACTAAATACTGTCTCTCAGTTAGCAATACAACTTGACATCTCACTAAATACTGTCTCTCAGTTAGCAATACAACTTGACATCTCACTAAATACTGTCTCTCAGTTAGCAATACAACTTGACATCTCACTAAACCCTGTCTCACAGTTAGCATTAACAATACAACTTGACATCTCACTAAATACTGTCACACAGTTCACGATAACAATATAGTTAGATATTTGACATTTAACAAACAATACAAGAAGATATCTGACTAAACATTAGCTGGTCATTCTCTCAAACAAACAAGACAACACTGACTGTTTCATCTGTTGTCCTCCCAAGAAACATGTCATGATGGAGTCAAGGGATATAAAACCAGAGCAATGGAAAAATAAGACAAATGATGAATGAGCTATCACAACTATCCGTGTCAAACATTGCAGATCTGATGAGTGACCTGTCCTTGTAGTTTTTGCCTGTGTGTCTACAATATGTAATGTTTGTTCAGCTCTTGTAATCTAAGAATCCCCCCACCCCCCACATCTGCAGTTACAACTTTTATAGCAAGTTTTTAAAAAAAATGAAACCAGACATCGGTTGTTATAAAAACTGGCCATGAATAAGAATATAGGCATGTACAAATGCTAGTTATTTGGAGTGACATATTGAAATGCTATTAATATGATACAGTCTAATACTCTCTAATGATTTAGACAGAACAGTAACGGAGGACATGGTTGATGGTTTGCTGAGAACAGTAACGGAGGACATGGTTGATGGTTTGCTGAGAACAGTAACGGAGGACATGGTTGATGGTTTGCAGAGAACAATAATGGAGGGCATGGTTGATGGTTTGCTGAGAACAGTAATGGAGGGCATGGTTGATGGCTTGCAGAGAAAAGTAACGGAGGGCATGGTTTGCTGAGAACAAGAGGGCATGGGTGATGGTTTGCTGAGAACAGCAACAGACAGTATGGCCGATGGTTTGAAGAAAACAGTAATGGAGGGCATGGTTGCTAGAGGAAGAGGCAGAAGAAAACCACCATAAACCCGGACACAAGATATCGAGGAAATCATGAGCATCAAAGTCTGCAAGGGAGCAAGAGGTTTCTAGTGTGCTATGAAGTGACATTCATCAAAACACGGCTACAAGATACCATGCTTTACACACACAGGTGACAGTTTACCTAACCATGAATCACTCATTTCTTAAATGGCATGCTTTAGAACATAATTTATTCAAAGTCTGTACCTCTCTCAGTTTTTGGAGTTTCGTCCCATCTGTTTTTCCTAGCACTGGGTGTAGCTTTGTGGCCTGGGGTGTCGTCTCCCCTGCCCGGGGTGACTGCGCCTGGTGTGGCATGACCAGGAGTTGCATCCCATGCTCGGGAACTGGGTGTAGCACCTGGTGTTTCTGCTCCTGCGTTTGAGTAAAGCAGAATTAGCAAATTAAAACACACTGTCATTGTCCTGCCTGCCTGGCATATACTTAAAAATATTGTCATTGTCCTTTCTGTCTCTCATATACTTTTTAAAAAAAACCCAGATATTTATAATCATGTAGTCTGACTCATTCACCTAGTCTGTTAAAAAAAAAAACAACCTCCAAAGTAATCACAACTTGGTTAGCCTGTTTATTAATACAGGACCACACAAGAACTATCTAACAAATACATCTGTCTCTCAAAAGTGTCCCTTTATCTCTCATCTACATCAAGTGCTTGCTGACTGGCATGGGCGATCATGCCTCTAAACAATCTGCAACTGTGTGTATCAATTTGTGTGTTGACAACCCTCCATGCTGTGACAAAAGGCTACAAAAATCTTTCCAGTGGTCACGTGTTCCAGTTTCCTTTTCCTCACAATATGACTAAAAAATGATGACTGTCTCTTTTTGATGTTTGTAAAAAGTTGCCTTCAAGCCCTAACCTCTTTTAAAACATCTGGATTGCTCTTTTTTGGATGTCCAATGAATTTTAAGGATTCTTCTGTAAAACCACATCTCCAAAACCTCAAGAAATTGTTTGGCTTGCTTACTAACTCTGGGTACCCAGAAAGGCATCATACATTCAGTTTCCTACCTAAAAGCCCAGTTTTGTTATGCTTCATTTAAAACAGAAACTTGTGCGCATTTTGTATGCATCTATGACAGACTGTCCTATCCTGTGATAGAGAACTGCGGCAGTTACCACTGTTAGTTCTGTTCTCTACAGTGCAAACAGATGATCTAGCAATACTGCCGAACATAATAATCATTGAACACTAAATGTAAGTGAGAAACAGAACATCAAAGGCAGACATCACCATCATCAACCTCACGGGGTTAAGAACAGTAAATTAGTTGTAGATTTCACAAAGGAAATTAAAGACTCAGTTATCACCTACTCACAAAGGAAATTAAAGACTCAGTTATCACCTACTCACAAAGGAAATTAAAGACTCAGTTATCATCTACTCACAAAAGAAATTAAAGACTCAGTTATCACCTACTCACAAAGGAAATTAAAGACTCAGTTATCACCTACTCACAAAGGAAATTAAAGACTCAGTTATCACCTACTCACAAAAGAAATTAAAGACTCAGTTATCACCTACTCACAAAGGAAATTAAAGACTCAGTTATCACCTACTCACAAAGGAAATTAAAGACTCAGTTATCACCTACTCACAAAGGAAATTAAAGACTCAGTTATCATCTACTCACAAAGGAAATTAAAGACTCAGTTATCATCTACTCACAAAGGAAATTAAAGACTCAGTTATCACCTACTCACAAAGGAAATTAAAGACTCAGTTATCACCTACTCACAAAGGAAATTAAAGACTCAGTTATCACCTACTCACAAAGGAAATTAAAGACTCAGTTATCACCTACTCACAAAGGAAATTAAAGACTCAGTTATCATCTACTCACAAAGGAAATTAAAGACTCAGTTATCATCTACTCACAAAGGAAATTAAAGACTCAGTTATCACCTACTCACAAAAGAAATTAAAGACTCAGTTATCATCTACTCACAAAGGAAATTAAAGACTCAGTTATCACCTACTCACAAAGGAAATTAAAGACTCAGTTATCATCTACTCACAAAGGAAATTAAAGACTCAGTTATCATCTACTCACAAAGGAAATTAAAGACTCAGTTATCATCTACTCACAAAGGAAATTAAAGACTCAGTTATCATCTACTCACAAAGGAAATTAAAGACTCAGTTATCATCTACTCACAAAGGAAATTAAAGACTCAGTTATCACCTACTCACAAAAGAAATTAAAGACTCAGTTATCACCTACTCACAAAGGAAATTAAAGACTCAGTTATCACCTACTCACAAAGGAAATTAAAGACTCAGTTATCATCTACTCACAAGACTCAGTTATCATCTACTCACAAAGGAAATTGAAGACTCAGTTATCACCTACTCACAAAGGAAATTAAAGACTCAGTTATCATCTACTCACAAAGGAAATTAAAGACTCAGTTATCATCTACTCACAAAAGAAATTAAAGACTCAGTTATCATCTACTCACAAAGGAAATTAAAGACTCAGTTATCATCTACTCACAAAGGAAATTAAAGACTCAGTTATCATCTACTCACAAAGGAAATTAAAGACTCAGTTATCACCTACTCACAAAGGAAATTAAAGACTCAGTTATCACCTACTCACAAAAGAAATTAAAGACTCAGTTATCATCTACTCACGAAGGAAATTAAAGACTCAGTTATCACCTACTCACAAAGGAAATTAAAGACTCAGTTATCACCTACTCACAAAAGAAATTAAAGACTCAGTTATCACCTACTCACAAAAGAAATTAAAGACTCAGTTATCACCTACTCACAAAGGAAATTGAAGACTCAGTTATCACCTACTCACAAAGGAAATTAAAGACTCAGTTATCACCTACTCACAAAGGAAATTAAAGACTCAGTTATCACCTACTCACAAAAGAAATTAAAGACTCAGTTATCACCTACTCACAAAAGAAATTAAAGACTCAGTTATCATCTACTCACAAAAGAAATTAAAGACTAAGTTATCACCTACTCACAAAGGAAATTAAAGACTCAGTTATCACCTACTCACAAAAGAAATTAAAGACTCAGTTATCACCTACTCACAAAGGAAATTAAAGACTCAGTTATCACCTACTCACAAAGGAAATTAAAGACTCAGTTATCATCTACTCACAAAAGAAATTAAAGACTCAGTTATCATCTACTCACAAAGGAAATTAAAGACTCAGTTATCACCTACTCACAAAGGAAATTAAAGACTCAGTTATCATCTACTCACAAAAGAAATTAAAGACTCAGTTATCACCTACTCACAAAAGAAATTAAAGACTCAGTTATCACCTACTCACAAAGGAAATTAAAGACTCAGTTATCACCTACTCACAAAGGAAATTAAAGACTCAGTTATCACCTACTCACAAAGGAAATTAAAGACTCAGTTATCATCTACTCACAAAGGAAATTAAAGACTCAGTTATTACCTACTCACAAAGGAAATTAAAGACTCAGTTATCACCTACTCACAAAGGAAATTAAAGACTCAGTTATCATCTACTCACAAAGGAAATTAAAGACTCAGTTATCACCTACTCACAAAGGAAATTAAAGACTCAGTTATCACCTACTCACAAAGGAAATTAAAGACTCAGTTATCACCTACTCACAAAAGAAATTAAAGACTCAGTTATCACCTACTCACAAAGGAAATTGAAGACTCAGTTATCACCTACTCACAAAGGAAATTAAAGACTCAGTTATCATCTACTCACAAAGGAAATTAAAGACTCAGTTATCACCTACTCACAAAAGAAATTAAAGACTCAGTTATCATCTACTCACAAAGGAAATTAAAGACTCAGTTATCACCTACTCACAAAGCCAGTGATAAATTTAACTGACCGTTAAACAAGACAAAAAACTACTAACATACAGCTGCATGTATCACAAACCACTGGCAATACTCATTTACGGACTGCTCCTCCTATACATCAACAGTGACTGTATATAGCTCATCAGAATTATCTTACCTCTATGTACAATATTCTGGATCCTCTGATCTTGTTGGGGTTATTCTACATTTAACTGCTTTAACACATCTCCCAGCAGCTGTTACTGATCATCTTACAATATGTTGCTTCCAGCAGGTCCTGTTACAACTTCTTCTTCAGCATCCCTAGCCCTTGAGGTTCACTGCCTCCATTCATCTCTGTGATCTGTGCTCTCTTTTCAGCTGCTGATTCCAAGTGTTGCAGGTCAGGTCTGGATACCATCTCTACTCGTCTTCCTCATGCTCTACAGCCATTCAACCCACTTGTGTACACATTCTTTGTATCTCTGTCATTCTTTCTCTCTTTTTGCCCCAGCCATTTACTTGTTTAAATTATGGAACGCATGTTCGCTGTGTACTCACCATCACTTCTGTTTTTTTACTGTTCAGACTAAGACTTCTGACAAGACTTTCTGTTACAATTATATTAATAACAGGACAGACTACACTGCACCGGTTGTATTCCATAGGACCACGTCTATCTCCATACTGCCAGCAGTATGTTCCCAGAACAGCAACAATCCCTGGGGATTTCCACAAAGACTGCACTCTCCAGCTAGATGATATGCTCATGAATCAAACCCACAAACTTCACAGCATGAGAAGGAGCCCCTTCCCCAAGTTGTGATCAATCCTACCATCAGCATATCACAGGATGTGTAAACAACATCTACTAACTGATTTTCCTGGCATCACAAATGTATCTTATCAATTCCCTGTATAAATTGAACAGAACAGGCAAAAGCACACAGGACTGCCAAAAACCTTTTCAATGCATCGAAAAATTTCGATTTGGCTGCCAAGAAACATCAAACACAGAACATTCCTACCTTTAGCCCGTCCAGGTGTTTCAAGAATCAAGTAAAATAACACAAAACTCTTCTACCTCTAGCCCGCCCAGGTGTTTCAAGAATCAAGTCAAATAACACAAAACTCTCCTACCTTTAGCCCGCCCAGGTGTTTCAAGAAACAAGAAAAATAACACAAAACTCTCCTACCTTTAGCCCGTCCAGGTGTTTCAAGAAACAAGTCAAATAACACAAAACACTCTAACCCGCCCAGGTGTTTCAAGAAACAAGTCAAATAACACAAAACTCTCCTACCTTTAGCCCGTCCAGGTGTTTCAAGAAACAAGTCAAATAACACAAAACACACTAACCCGCCCAGGTGTTTCAAGAAACAAGTCAAATAACACAAAACACTCTAACCCGCCCAGGTGTTTCAAGAAACAAGTCAAATAACACAAAACATTCCTACCTTTAGCCCGTCCAGGTGTTTCATCCCACCTGCTGTTAGAAGGTGTTGATGCTTCTGCAGCATCCCACGATGATGATTTCTTTTTGGCAGGCACCCCTTCCTCTCCACCAGCCTGATCCCAACGTCTGCGTTTGGAAGCTTGCTTCTGTGCATCTGAGCCATTGACTACCCTCAAGTCTCCTGCTTTGGCTTTTTCCTGCATCTGTGCCCGTAGAGCAGCCTGTGCAACAGTGACATTTCAATATTATTATTGCTGCAGATGTGAAGAAACAAAGTCTTATCAATAACAGCAAGGCCGGAACAATGTCTAGCAGAAAAACCACCTGCTCCAAAGCAGTAAAAAATATCTCGACAATAATAACTCATTTAAAACAATATTATTATAGTTAGCCGTCCCAAAACAGAGTTAACCCACTTGAAAATTGTCATTGTGGTTTGTATATTTACTAATGTTAAACTGATCAGAGGGTTACCATTCAGCCAATGTCAACAACAGTCAGGCCAAAAGCTCTCTGAAAACTCAAATAACTTCAGTTTGTGTATTTTACTAGTGGGTCAGCCATCACGACAATCTTACTACAAAATGTAGACCCTGATACCCCCTGCAGGACAACCTACTGACAACACAGTTAAAAAAGAAGGACAACAGCAAAATGTTGTCAATCTGTTATTACAAATCAATGGTCCTCCCCCATCTCTACATCACACAAATGGAAGGTTCCCCCTCTGGCACTCTCCCACCTCTACATCACACACACACAAATGGAAGGTTCCCCCTCTGGCACTCCCCCATCTCTACATCGCACAAATGGAAGGTTCCCCCTCTGGCACTCCCCCATCTACATCGCACAAATGGAAGGTTCCCCCTCTGGCACCCTCACATCTCTACATTACACAAATAGAAGGTTACCCCTCTGGCACTCCCCCATCTCTAAATCGCACAAATGGAAGGTTCCCCCTCTGGCACCCTCACATCTCTATATCACACAAATGGAAGGTTCCCCCTCTGGCATCCTCACATCTCTAAATCACACAAATGGAAGGTTCCCCCTCTGGCACTCCCCCATCTCTACATCACACAAATGAGATTAAGAACAAATAAAACACAGTAAGCTGAGAAATCTACATACCTGCTCTTTAGTAAGTGCCTTCTCAGCCATGACATCCTGGTAGGTTCTGCCAATACGTCCGAGGTCTGGTGTTTTTCCTCCTACAACGAGAAAGCAGAGAAGTCACGACCGTGCCGTGACCCAAATCAGATTAGACAATGATCAGATTTATAAACACAAAATCTATCCATCCCAGGTTATCTAACAGAAATGGATCTGATTGCTGTAGCATTTCTTTATCTACATTTTATGTATACAATAAATAATCATTGCAACAAGTTACATGTTTCATGATCAGATCCATCTCAACAACCAGAAAATATGTGCCCTTGGTTGCTAGGAGAACTAGAGGTGAGCGTCAGCAGCACAAGGAGAAAGAGACTGTCACGTGTGTCAGTGAAGTGTCGGACGTATGAGGTGGATGCATTCAACACTAAAATGCCAACACTGCCATAGAGTTGGTGATAAAATGCATCTGATGTCATTTTGTTGTGTTAGAATAAATAAATGTGTCATATCTGCAAATGTCACTGAACTTAGACAGAGATGCAAAATGGATGAACAAAAGAGCACATATTTTCCAGCGAGAAAAGGCTGACCACCAAGACCTGAAAGACAAGTCTGAGCTGCGCCAGCCTCCCCTCAAAGAAAGCTTTGGCAGACAAATGTTAGGCCAGAAATATGGCCCCAATGTGAGGCCCTAATTCCCATGTCTAGGACAATACACACAACTGATGCCAAATATTGACTGCCAATCCCAGATGTATGCCAAAGCTGAAGAAACCGTGTTCTACACTATCTTACGTATACGTACGCTTTCAGCAGATGCAACTGTCTGGCTCACAGGCTGTAAACAAATGATCCAGCATCCCTAGAATTAGTCTTTCATTAGTTCAGTGACATCAGACTGTGATTAAGGGACTAACATAAATACGTACATTCATAATAACACTTCTTAAAACTTTATCTGTAGCAATCCCATTACTTTAAGTGTGTGAGATATTATTAACTATTAATGGTGAATATATGATGTGATAAAGTTGTTAACTTTAGTTTAATCAATTCTTGACTTATGATTCAGTATCAGAGATAGATAAATTTAACTGATTTGTGTGTGTGTCTCTCTCTAAACTAGACCCTCACAATCAGCATACAAATGACAACGAAGCGCAGGCGACCTAAACCCATGAACCACGAAGCTTTCTGTAGATCACTTGGCGTCAGCAGCATTTGAACACAGCTAGGAAGGAAAGGGACTTGTATTAGACTGGCATGGCTTTGTTGGTTGTCACGTAGACGACAAATTCACACAAACAAGACAAGTTGGAAGAAAGCACAAATGAGAACAAACAAGCAGACACATTTCAGGCAACAACAGAAGAAGCTGATACAACATTTGTCCAACAGAACAAGCATTCAACAAATCATGGCCATCATTTGACTCATTTTCCCAAATGTGTGTAGGCATTAGATCATTATATGATCAGACTTTGGGCCTGTATTTGTTCCAATCTCAGAAAGAGTAACTGGCCACTGTCGGTGGATGATGACATATCCGTCAGAGAGCCTCCAACAGAAAGTATCCAATATTTTACTAGAATGGCCACAATCCACCAGAGTGGCTAAGAAAGAATTCCTGTTCAAATCCTAGTTATGGTAGCTAGCTTAAGGCCCATGTAGAGTCCATGAATGAACATTTGACCTTCCCTCTGATGGGAAAGTGAACCGCAGTTACAATGGGACCAAAAAGTCCTGACAGTGTCTATGAAACCTGTAGGTAAAGACCACCAGTGACTTTGTTCACACTCTTCCATGAACAATTCTCCCTAGTCTGTCTCAGGCATCAAAGCAACTTTGTGAGGTCCTTAAAGTCCTTTGTATTGTGATAATCCTCTGATATCTAATCGTACATGTAACTTTGCAAGGCTGTGTCAGATATCACCAAACAATACCTACGCCACAGGCATTCACCACAATATCAGCCATCAGTATGTATTTATGATGAGGCGGGCCAAGAGGTAGCAAACCCACCTTCTTCCACGGATATTTATTACAGGCAGCAAATCTGAACAGAATATGCGTGCAATGATGCCAAATAAGCATAAGGCAGTCAAGTTCTCCAAAACCACCTGATGGCAGCAATGATCAATGTCATGTCAGCAACCTTTACCTCCCAGAATGTTTCCCTGTACCCACTTGTGGGCGTGCTGACATTAAAACCATGGCCAATGCAGAAATCCTGTCTCAGTGAAGACTGAAACCTATGACCAGCAGGCCTGCTAGTAGGTGAGCTAACAACAGCTCTACTGCAGCTCTGTGCTACCACGTACCTCACAAATGTCCAGCTGCATACACAGAGGACTCCATGTTTTATATCCTGTCACAGTTGACAGATTTCAAGGATGAGTTTATTGTCTTAAGTGCTGGGTGTGCCATAACATGCATCAGTGACCATTTAAAATCTGACTGAAGCCGACAACTTTCTTGTTTATCAAATCCTGGATTACGTCAGCAAAAACAGTGTTGTGATGATCAGTATTTTAGCCAATGATTTGTGTGGGTTTAGTGTATCATGACCAGTTCCTGCAAGCCCAGGCTTCACTATGTCCCAGTTTTGATTGTCTGGTATAGCATGACCACATCCTGCAAGCCCAGGCTTCACTATGTCCCAGTTTTGACTGTCTGGTATAGCATGACCACATCCTGCAAGCCCAGGCTTCACTATGTCCCAGTTTTGACTGTCTGGTATAGCATGACCACATCCTGCAAGCCCAGGCTTCACTATGTCCCAGTTTTGATTGTCTGGTATAGCATGACCACATCCTGCAAGCCCAGGCTTCACTATGTCCCAGTTTTGACTGTCTGGTATAGCATGACCACATCCTGCAAGCCCAGGCTTCACTATGTCCTAGTTTGATTGTCTGGTATAGCATGACCACATCCTGCAAGCCCAGGCTTCACTATGTCCTAGTTTGATTGTCTGGTATAGCATGACCAGTTCCTGCAAGCCCAGACTTCACTATGTCCCAGTTTTGATTGTCTGGTATAGCAGGACCAGTTCCTGCAAGCCCAGGCTTCACTATGTCCCAGTTTTGATTGTCTGATATAGCATGACCACATCCTGCAAGCCCAGGCTTCACTATGTCCCAGTTTTGACTGTCTGGTGTAGCAGGACCAGTTCCTGCAAGCCCAGGCTTCACTATGTCCCAGTTTTGACTGTCTGGTGTAGCAGGACCACTTTCTGCAAGCCCAGGCTTCACTATGTCCCAGTTTTGATTGTCTGGTGCAGCATGGAGAAACCTGGACACAAATAAGTCCAGTGATCTCATTCATGAGTTTATTCACCGTAACCTTTGCTGACCAGATGTTTTATATACTGATAATATATCACGACAGCTTTGCCACACCAGACTCTGTCGTCATCAACACGAGTATGATCATCAAACTTGCCAGCAAACCTGTTGTGTTGCAATAAGTGATCCCAGCAGCATCATATCAGATAATGTGGATACATCAAGACAGATCTTTTAGTTCTACAACATACATAACTGCTTTCTATATTTGATGACATTCATAAAACACAAGAGTGCTCATTGACATAAACAATGAGGCTATGCAAAAAAGGGCAATACCTTGAGCAAAAGGATCATATCTCTCGGGAGAGATGATCATCTGCCTCCTGATAGCCTTGTACGCATCTTCCCTGTCGGCAATTTTAGGGATCCTGTGCTCGGCCATGGGATCATAGTCCTGGAGTAATGAATGTAAAGTTTACAGTTTTTTGTATTACCATTAAAAAATATCTGCAATATATGGTAACAATATTACAGATACATCGATGTTAAAGTTTGCACATATACTAGGTTAGAGCTGGCCAAACTTGGGCACATGGTCACTGTTCTTATCATACCCAATAAAAGCTCAGCAGTCACGATCAATGGTACGCCATGGATAGTTAACACTTCTGATGGGTGGTTGGTCAGAAATGATGATTGCCTGACACACCTTTAACTACACTAATTCAGCTCAACTAACCCCAGAAATTCATAAGTAACTGCAAAGTGGATGAAGAAACCATTGTTCAATACATTCACAAGAATAACATGTTACTACTGATCTCAATGCCTTGTGGTTGTCTACTCGTGAAAGCCAGCTAATGTGACTGTTATATCATGTGTACTACACCAAGCTGGTTGTACACCCTGATTGTTATATAATTTGTATATAGGGACTGTCACACCCTGATTGTTATATAATTTGTATATAGGGACTGTCACACCCTGATTGTTATATAATTTGTATATAGGGACTGTCACACCCTGATTGTTATATAATTTGTATATAGGGACTGTCACAACCTGATTGTTATATAATTTGTATATAGGGACTGTCACACCCTGATTGTTATATAATTTGTATATAGGGACTGTCACACCCTGATTGTTATATAATTTGAATATGGGGACTGTCACACCCTGATTGTTATATAATTTGTATATAGGGACTGTCACACCCTGATTGTTATATAATTTGTATATAGGGACTGTCACACCCTGATTGCTATATAATTTGTATATAGGGACTGTCACACCCTGATTGTTATATAATTTGTATATAGGGACTGTCACACCCTGATCGCTATATAATTTGTATATAGGGACTGAAGGGACTGTCACACCCTGATTGTTATATAATTTGTATATAGGGAATGAAGGGACTGTCACAACCTGATCGCTATATAATTTGTATATAGGGACTGAAGGGACTGTCACACCCTGATCGCTATATAATTTGTATATAGGGACTGAAGGGACTGTCACACCCTGATCGCTATATAATTTGTATATAGGGACTGTCACAACCTGATTGTTATATAATTTGTATAGAGGGACTGTCACAACCTGATTGTTATATAATTTGTACTATACCAAAGCGGTTATCACATTCTTGATTGTGATATAATTTGTACTACACAGAGCTGATAGAAAATTTGAAATTCTTAGATCATACCTTCACCAGTGATAATTAATCAACAAGATGAGCTGTGTATTCTGCACAATAAATTGCCTCGTCATGAACTATATGTCACATTTGTACCCATTCAGCCAGTAACACAAGACATGGTACTGAGCTAGCCTTCAGCCAGCAACACAAGACATAGTCCTGAGCTTGCATTCAGCCAGCAACACAACACATGGTCCTAAGCTTGCATTCAGCCAGCAACACAACACATGGTCCTGAGCTAGCTTTCAGCCAGTAACACAAGACATGGTCCTGAGCTTGCATTCAGCCAGTAACACAAGACATGGTCCTGAGCTTGCATTCAGCCAGTAACACAACACATGGTCCTGAGCTAGCTTTCAGCCAGCAACACAACACATGGTCCTGAGCTAGCTTTCAGCCAGTAACACAACACATGGTCCTAAGCTAGCTTTCAGCCAGCAACACAACACATGGTCCTGAGCTAGCATTCAGCCAGCAACACAACACATAGTCCTGAGCTTGCATTCAGCCAGCAACACAACACATAGTCCTGAGCTTGCATTCAGCCAGCAACACAACACATGGTCCTGAGCTTGCATTCAGCCAGCAACACAACACATGGTCCTGAGCTAGCATTCAGCCAGCAACACAACACATGGTCCTGAGCTAGCTTTCAGCCAGCAACACAGCACATGGTCCTGAGCTTGCATTCAGCCAGCAACACAACACATGGTCCTGAGCCTGCTCTCAGCCAGTAACACAACACATGGTCCTGAGCTAGCTTTCAGCCAGTAACACAACACATGGTCCTGAGCTAGAATTTAGCCAGCAACACAACACATGGTCCTGAGCTAGCTTTCAGCCAGCAACACAACACATGGTCCTAAGCTAGCTGTCAGCCAGCAACACAACACATGGTCCTGAGCTAGCATTCAGCCAGTAACACAAGACATGGTCCTGAGCTTGCTTTCAGCCAGCAACACAACACATAGTCTTGAGCTAGCATTCAGCCAGCGACACAACACAAGGTCCTGAGCTTGCATTCAGCCAGCAACACAAGACAAACGTACCTGATCATTGGATGCATCATGAAGGAGATTCAGCGGAGCTGTGTAGCTGGACTTTTTTGTATACACTTGTGTGACATCGTCATCATCCTAAAAAAAAAAAAACAGGAACTGTTAAGAACTTTTTATTGTTTTGAAGACTTAACTTTTAAACAGAGATGGTATTCTTGTGTGCAACTGTCTATCAGATAACATCTTGAAGCTACACAGTTAGCAATAGTTTTTATATTTTATTTATGCAAAATATTTTATTCCTTATATACAGAGGCATATTTGTTGATTTTGTTTTGTCAAAAGCAAACTTGACTTCTTGAAAATTATGCATTTAGTTCACAGGCTCTTGATATTGGTGCTTCAGGAATTTATTGTCATCAGACACAACTAGCATACAGAAGGATCTGTGGTCAGTTTCACAAATACAACACAATATGGACACATCTTGCTGACTGCGGTGTGTGTATATGTGTGTGGACAAACATCCCAATAAACAACAGAAGATGGTAAGCAAGGCAGGGCGTGAAATAAACAGATGTGAGAAGCTTGCTTACATCTGGCTCATCATTGACTGCAATCGATGTGACGTATCCACCTTCATAGCGGCTACCTCCATAGATGTCTCTATCGTAGTGACCTTCGGCCCCAAGTCCGACTCTATCCTCCTCTGAGTCTTTATTAAGAAGCTTCTGCTTGCTTGCCTGCAGGTTCCGAACAGTTTCTTCAATTTCTGCAGATGTACATGACATTAATTGTATGCATGGTGATCTCACAGCAAGTTCATTATCATAAAAAAAAAATGTTTCAAAGTTGATTCCTATTCCAGTAAATCCATGAGACATTACTATCTCAAGAAGATAAATGTGTGGTTTTTGTATTGCTGTTTTTAAAATGTAAATGTTACAGGAAGATTTCTAAGAGTTTCATGCACCAATAGGAGGAAACATATCCTCATTCTACATGATCTGTATATCAAATGGGACTGGTTCCTTAACGGCACTGTTTCACATTCACACACAAAAAAAAATGTGTGCATGCTAAAAACGATAATGGTTCAGAGAGAACACTAATGGAGGTTGTGGTTTCTGGAAGAAGAGGCAAGGACTGACCAGCATTTTTGGATACTATGGGCACAAAGGGTTATGGAGCCGGACAATTAGCAGGGCATTTCCCAGTGTCGGTTTTCAGACCCCACTGTAGGTGAAACAAAAATAAGACACAGTGCCTAACAAGCAGGTCACCAATGTAAACTAATTAGGGGTTTCCTTTGAAGTCAGCATCTGCCAAAGAGGCAAGCAAGCAACAGTCTATGCAAATTATCCTGATTTGTAAAACAGATGTGCAGACAAGTCTACAAGTAGATAAACAACCAGAACTTCCCACTGGAGTTTACAGCCAGTGAACGTGAAATAGAATCCAGTTCACTGAATAGTTTTCCAGAGACGTTCTGCAAAAGGTCAAAAGCAACCTACATGCTTGATGAATCTTACTGAGCTCGCCCAATGAGGTGTCGGACAGACAATGAAAATATTGGAATACAGACAACACTGAACAAGGATTAAAGCACATACAAATAGGCTATCCTCCGAATAACAGCCACATATTATGGCAGCCAAAAACACACTCTGACAGGGCCTTTTTAGGTCGTGTGTTGTAAACATTCAAAAACTCAAAAATAATGAGGAACACACAAAAAAAGGAAAAATGACAAAAGACTACTTAGCAATAATTGAGGCCTTTTTATCTGGAAATAGTGGCACAGAAGTTGCAAATAGTGCTAGAAAATCTGCTCTTTGTGGCTGTGGTGCCATTAAAACTCGGCTAAACATGATCGGTGCTGCATTGGTAACGCAGTTTTCACCGCAGAGAGTATCTCCCAGATAGGGGGCTAAACTAGATGCCTGGGAATCACGAGCAAATTAATTGGAGGAAGTTGCAGGAGATGCGGTAGCTGCTGCTCACGAGTCCCAGCCATCTAGTTTAGCTCCCCCCATCCGAGCCGCACATAGCCGCGCAGGGGATACCCTCACCGGTGAGTTTAATCATAAGAAGACTATCGCTAGCCTGCGTCGAAGCGTGTGGTCTTCCCGCCATGTCGCTACTATCATGTGTATTGTTGCGTTTCTCAAAATTGTCAACGGACAGTAATCCCAGTTTTGCCACGATGTGTTCGTCGGAGGAAGTCAGCAATTTACATGTTATTGAGGCCCTGTCAGGGTGTGTTTTTGGCTGCTATAATATGTGGCCGTTATTCAGAGGATAGCCCACAAATATATTCTGGATGTGAGAACAAGAAGTAAAGATTGCACAGCCAGACAAGAGAGGCACATTGGATGTACAAGAACCTAGTTAACAAGCACAGGATGTGCACTATTATCTGCAGGATTTTGATGCTCAAGATGTCTAGTTAACAAGCACAAGATGTGCACTATTATCTGCAGGATTTTGATGCTCAAGATGTCTAGTTAACAAGCACAGGATGTGCACTATTATCTGCAGGATTTTGATGCTCAAGATGTCTAGTTAACAAGCACAGGATGTGCACTATTATCTGCAGGATTGTGATGCTTAAGATGAAGGGGAAATCTGAGCAGCCACTGATGTGTCCAGATCACTCATGTGGATGTCTAAACATGTTTCAAATGCAACATTAACAATGTTGTGTATGTGCCTGAGAGTTACAACTTGTCTGCTGTAGAGCACAGATATCCTATTGATTTCTTCATGTAAACAGTGTCACTGTTCATGTTTCATCCCTTGGTAGGATTGTCAGATCTTACTTTAATCTTTACCATCAAGTTTTCCTGTTGTCACTAAGTTTAAGTCTCAATATAAATTGTGACTGTGTATTATTTGGACTGCTTCAAGTAGCAGCATGATTGCTGTCAATCTTCATGGCTTTCTGTTCAGTAAACAGGTGTTCTTAATAAAACCAATACAGTCCACCCACACACCTCTAGCTTTCTGAGACTGTCTCTATTCTATTTAATATTATGTATTATTTTTTGTTTAGATAAATTAGTCAAAAAATGGCTCTCCTCCAAACTTCTACCCCCGCATTATGGTGGCAACAAATATCCGTTCGGGGCTCAGTTCTATTAAAAATATGCCAGCTTCGTATAACAAAACAAATGCCCTAACAGGGTCTCAGCGATATGTTACTTGCGGACCTGTTTCTTATTGTTTCTGATTACCTGACAATTCTAAGAGACGCAACACTGCAGACGACAGTAGCAGATGAAAATAGCGACCGTTGACACTTCCCATTGTGGGACTTTCTGCCGAGAAACAAATCGCAGCAAATCTAAGATTGACTCGGAAAAACGAAACAAATGCTCGAACAGGGTCTCAGCGATATGTTACTTGCGGATCTGTGACTATGTCTCACCGCCGAGGGTATCCCCCGCACCGCTACGCAGATAAGGGATAAACTAGATGGCTGGGACTCACGAGCAGCAGCTACCACATCTCCTGCAACTTCCTCCAATTACTTTGCTTGTGAGTCCCAGGCACCTAGTTTAGCCGCCCATCCGTGAGTTTAATCGCGTTTTGCGCATGCCGGCAAGTCTGACATTTACTGCTGCTAAATCCTTAATCGGAAGAACAGTATTGCTAATCTGCGTGGGAGCGCGTGGTCTACCCGCCATGTCACTTTCATCATCTGTAATGTCTCGAAATTGTCAACGGTCGCTTTCATCGTCTGCTAAAACGCTCGACATTGTCACTGGTCGCTTTTATCGTCTGCTACTATCGATGCAATGTTGCGTCTCTTGTCAATTAATCCTAGTTTTGTCGCAATTTGTTCCTTGTCAGAAAGTCCGAATTTTTCATTGGACTGAGCCCCGAACGGATATTTGTTGCCGTGCGCGGGTAGAAGTTCGGAGGAGAGCCCAAAACTAAAGATTTCCCATTGATAAATGATTTTATATTATTTTATTTATACTTTACAGTTATTACACCACATAACTAACTTCCCACACATCCCTGTCTCTTTTATAGATAAAGATTTTCCTACAAATCATTGTCCCTCTCATGTTTTCAGGTACAAACAACCCTGCACACATTTTATCAGGCGGCTCGGGATCAGTCCGGCATGTTGCGAAGACGGGTGTTTGTTGTTGAATGTCGTATGTTGTTCGTTTGACAACAAAGATACTGTTTGACACAATCAATATCCGTGATTACGATTACCGTCTTCGGAGACGTAAGATAACAAAAGCATTGTATACAAGAAAAACATCGACAGCAATATATTCAACGTCTGATTTCGTTTCAATTGCATCTGTAGCTGTTCGCTTACCTTCATGGGTTGTCGCCGCCATGTTGAAAATATTATTATTCATGACGTCACAGCATCCCACAATCCTTTGCGCATTGTTTTGCGGTACGGACAGAAAATGTTCCTGGGAAATTTGGTTACTAATTTATGTTTGAGTTCGGTTGAGTTAGGACTCCATATCACAGCACTCGGGGCATTCTCACAAGAGCCCAGTCCCTATCTTTAGCAGTCAGCCAGAGTCCCAGTTTCATTGCAGCAGTAGCAGTCTTACTGGGTGTCTGTCTTAGCCGTCCTCTGAGTGATCGGTGTCCGCCAGGTTACCTGGTCCCTCCTAACTAAACAATTCTCTTCAAACCGTGAATAATTGTGCCTTAGCATTGTGACATACACAAACGCGCACGTTCCCGCACACGCACACACACACACACACACACGAGCGCACGCTTATACACAAGCACACACCACACATATATGCGCGAGAGAGAGAGAGAGAGAAGAGAGAGAGAGCAAACGAACAAACTTTATTTTTAAAGGGTAATGAATTGGGCACACAGGCTCGTCTAACATTCTGCTCTTCTAGTCTCATCCCTTTCATACATCATTTTATTAACAAATTAAGTATTAGTAACAATAAAAAGCGTCAAAATATTCAATATAAGCACTGGAATGTGCACATTTCTGACTACAGTAAACAGTAGTAGTTCTAAAAATTCTAAGGGGGGGGGGGGGGGGAGTGCTATTCCTAAAGTATATTTATCTTCAAATCTTCTTACAGAAACATCATCGCCACAACAGCTGAGAACATGATTCCTAAAAAAATTACACAAGAAACAGATTTAAAATACAGAAATAAACTTTCAGGCTAAGAGAAGAAAGAAGAAATTTAAAGCAAGTAGGGACAGAAACAAATAACCATTCATATAGGAACTACACAGAAGAAGTAGGGACAGAAACATATAACCATGCGTATAGGAACTACACAGAAGAAGTAGGGACAGAAACAAATAACCATGCATATAGGAACTACACGGAAGAAGTAGGGACAGAAACAAATAACCATGCATATAGGAACTACACAGAAGAAGTAGGGACAGAAACATATAACCATGCATATAGGAACTACACAGAAGAAGTAGGGACAGAAACAAATAACCATGCATATAGGAACTACACAGAAGAAGTAGGGACAGAAACATATAACCATGCATATAGGAACTACACAGAAGAAGTAGGGCCAGAAACATATAACCATGCGTATAGGAACTACACAGAAGAAGTAGGGACAGAAACAAATAACCATGCATATAGGAACTACACGGAAGAAGTAGGGACAGAAACAAATAACCATGCATATAGGAACTACACAGAAGAAGTAGGGACAGAAACATATAACCATGCATATAGGAACTACACAGAAGAAGTAGGGACAGAAACAAATAACCATGCATATAGGAACTACACAGAAGAAGTAGGGACAGAAACATATAACCATGCGTATAGGAACTACACAGAAGAAGTAGGGACAGAAACAAATAACCATGCATATAGGAACTACACGGAAGAAGTAGGGACAGAAACAAATAACCATGCATATAGGAACTACACAGAAGAAGTAGGGACAGAAACATATAACCATGCGTATAGGAACTACACAGAAGAAGTAGGGACAGAAACAAATAACCATGCATATAGGAACTACACGGAAGAAGTAGGGACAGAAACATATAACCATGCATATAGGAACTACACAGAAGAAGTAGGGACAGAAACATATAACCATGCATATAGGAACTACACAGAAGAAGTAGGGACAGAAACATATAACCATGCATATAGGAACTACACAAAAGAAGTAGGGACAGAAACATATAACCATGCATATAGGAACTACACAGAAGAAGTAGGGACAGAAACAAATAACCATGCGTATAGGAACTACACGGAAGAAGTAGGGACAGAAACATATAACCATGCATATAGGAACTACACGGAAGAAGTAGGGACAGAAACATATAACCATGCATATAGGAACTACACAGAAGAAGTAGGGACAGAAAACATATAACCATGCATATAGGAACTACACAGAAGAAGTAGGGACAGAAACATATAACCATGCATATAGGAACTACACAGAAGAAGTAGGGACAGAAACATATAAACCATGCATATAGGAACTACATGGAAGAAGTAGGGACAGAAACAAATAACCATGCATATAGGAACTACACAGAAGAAGTAGGGACAGAAACAAATAACCATGCATATAGGAACTACACAGAAGAAGTAGGGACAGAAACAAATAACCATGCATATAGGAACTACACAGAAGAAGTAGGGACAGAAACAAATAACCATGCATATAGGAACTACACAGAAGAAGTAGGGACAGAAACAAATAACCATGCATATAGGAACTACACAGAAGAAGTAGGGACAGAAACAAATAACCATGCATATAGGAACTACACAGAAGAAGTAGGGACAGAAACAAATAACCATGCATATAGGAACTACACAGAAGAAGTAGGGACAGAAACAAATAACCATGCATATAGGAACAACACAGAAGAAGTAGGGACAGAAACAAATAACCATGCATATAGGAACTACACAGAAGAAGTAGGGACAGAAACAAATAACCATGCATATAGGAACTACACAGAAGAAGTAGGGACAGAAACAAATAACCATGCATATAGGAACTACACAGAAGAAGTAGGGACAGAAACAAATAACCATGCATATAGGGAACTACACAGAAGAAGTAGGGACAGAAACATATAACCATGCATATAGGAACTACACAGAAGAAGTAGGGACAGAAACAAATAACCATGCATATAGGAACGAAGAAGTAGGGACAGAACAAATAACCATGCATATAGGAACTACACAGAAGAAGTAGGGACAGAAATAAAAACACCAGCATATAGGAACTACACAGAAGAAGTAGGGACAGAAACATATAACCATGCATATAGGAACTACACAGAAGAAGTAGGGACAGAAACAAATAACCATGCATATAGGAACTACACAGAAGAAGTAGGGACAGAAACAAATAACCATGCATATAGGAACAACACAGAAGAAGTAGGGACAGAAACAAATAACCATGCATATAGGAACTACACAGAAGAAGTAGGGACAGAAACATATAACCATGCGTATAGGAACTACACAGAAGAAGTAGGGACAGAAACAAATAACCATGCATATAGGAACTACACGGAAGAAGTAGGGACAGAAACAAATAACCATGCATATAGGAACTACACAGAAGAAGTAGGGACAGAAACATATAACCATGCATATAGGAACTACACAGAAGAAGTAGGGACAGAAACATATAACCATGCATATAGGAACTACACAAAAGAAGTAGGGACAGAAACATATAACCATGCATATAGGAACTACACAGAAGAAGTAGGGACAGAAACAAATAACCATGCGTATAGGAACTACACGGAAGAAGTAGGGACAGAAACATATAACCATGCATATAGGAACTACACGGAAGAAGTAGGGACAGAAACATATAACCATGCATATAGGAACTACACAGAAGAAGTAGGGACAGAAACATATAACCATGCATATAGGAACTACACAGAAGAAGTAGGGACAGAAACATATAACCATGCATATAGGAACTACACAGAAGAAGTAGGGACAGAAACATATAACCATGCATATAGGAACTACATGGAAGAAGTAGGGACAGAAACAAATAACCATGCATATAGGAACTACACAGAAGAAGTAGGGACAGAAACAAATAACCATGCATATAGGAACTACACAGAAGAAGTAGGGACAGAAACAAATAACCATGCATATAGGAACTACACAGAAGAAGTAGGGACAGAAACAAATAACCATGCATATAGGAACTACACAGAAGAAGTAGGGACAGAAACAAATAACCATGCATATAGGAACTACACAGAAGAAGTAGGGACAGAAACAAATAACCATGCATATAGGAACTACACAGAAGAAGTAGGGACAGAAACAAATAACCATGCATATAGGAACTACACAGAAGAAGTAGGGACAGAAACAAATAACCATGCATATAGGAACAACACAGAAGAAGTAGGGACAGAAACAAATAACCATGCATATAGGAACTACACAGAAGAAGTAGGGACAGAAACAAATAACCATGCATATAGGAACTACACAGAAGAAGTAGGGACAGAAACAAATAACCATGCATATAGGAACAACACAGAAGAAGTAGGGACAGAAACCAATAACCATGCATATAGGAACTACACAGAAGAAGTAGGGACAGAAACATATAACCCTGCGTATAGGAACTACACAGAAGAAGTAGGGACAGAAACAAATAACCATGCATATAGGAACTACACAGAAGAAATCAGAAAAGCTGTCAGGGAAGATAACATACAGTTTATTATAAATACCTGTAAAAGAATTGAACAACTCCAGATGTAAGGAAGAGAAAGAGACATGTTTAAAGAAATAAAAACATTGAAAGGCGAATTCGGGCCTTCATTTCATGTATTAAGTGATAAAAACGGTAATAAATTAACGGAAACCAAAGACATATTAGAAAGATGGAAAGAATACTGTAGAGAAATGTTTGAGGATGTGACAGGTAATTCAAAAACAACTTGTGAAAGTTGTAAAAAAGAACCAGAGCCTTTACCGGATAAGGTACGATCAGCAATACGCAGCCTGAAGAAAGGAAAGTCACCAGGTTGCGACGAAATAACAGCAGAACTAATTCAAGCAGGAGGAGAGGCCAGCTTCCGATTCTACCATGCACTGTGCACGAAGATCTGGAACAGTGGCATTTGGCCTAAAGCGTGGGGGAAAAAACCAATCTATATCACTCTTTAAAAGAAAGGAAATCTGAAACTATGCTCCAACTACCGTACCATCGCATAAATAAGTCATGCTAGCAAATTATCATAAAGAGGACTGAAAGGAAATTACAATATGAGCTACATGAAGCACAAGCGGGTTTCAGACAGGGTAGAGGAACTAGGGATCTCATCTTTAGTATGATAATCATTGTTGAAAAATGCAGAGAATACAACGTAGATCTTCATGTCTGTTTTATTGATTATAGCAAGGCATTTGATTGTGTCCAGCATCAGAAACTGTGGACTATTATGAGAAGTATGGGGTTTCCATCGCATTTAGTGCACTTAATTAAAAATCTTTATCATGAACAGCAAGCAGCCATCAGAGCAGCTGGTGAAACACCGGACTGGTTCGAGGTACAAAAGGGAGTGAGGCAGGGGTGCATTCTTTCACCACACCTATTCAATATATACACAGAAAATATAATGAGAAATGTCAAAAATGACCAGACTTGTGACAGTTATGATCCGCTTAGAATTGGTGGCAACCCTATTCCGGAACTCCGCTACGCAGATGACACAGTCCTCTTTTCGAACAGCGTAAAGGGAATCGAAAATTTAATATTGTCTGTCCAAAAGAGCAGTGAAGTTCAAAATCTGTTCTTGAATTTAAAGAAAACGAAAATAATGTCCACAAATAAAACTGGCTGCCACTAAAAATAACAATAAATTATAAAGAAATTGAAAATGACACAGACTTTGAATATCTAGGCTCTGTAATAAATAGCAATGGAGATTTTTTGACAGAAATTAAAAGGAGGATGGCCATAGCAATGCAAAGTTTGAACAGCCTTAAAGGTCTATGGTTAAGCACTAGCAGGGAGATCAAAATTATAATTTTGAGAGCATGCACCTTCCTTGTAGCAACAAACGTTAGTGAGTCGTGGACTATCTCTCAGTCCTTAAAAAAAGAGAATAGGGGCCTTTGAGCTGAAATGCTATAGAAAGATTCTCAGAATATCTTGGACAAAGAAGAGGAGAAATACTGACATCATGAAAGATCTGAACTTCAAGAAAGACTGGCTAATAAACAGCACCCTATCTCGAAAGCTGAAATATTTTGACCATATCAAGCGCCAAGCCGGATTGGAACAAATTATAGCAGAAGGCATTGCACCAGGAAGGAGGGGCAGGGGCCGACCGACACGAAGGTGGGCACAGGATATAAGTGACTCCTTGAGTGTGAAAGTACATGAGGCGGGAGAGTTGGCGAGAGACCGAGTTTCTTTCAGGCAGACTGTGATGAGAGCGACGTTCTGCAAATGATCTGCTACATGATGATGATGACGGGTGCATATAATCTGTGCTCAGATAATATTCGAACAGTTGCTGATTGTATGCATAGGGATTACCTATATTTTTCATTTGTTGAGGAAAATGGTTCCACAGCTGAGCTGCGGAGTACGCTAGTCTTGTTTTATATAGGTCTTTCATATATTTAGGGATATGTAATATGTTTAGGCGTTTACTACTTTTTCCATTATATTTAAACAACGACCACAAGAAGCATGGAGCTTTTTAGGATACAATTCCGTGAGTAAATTTAGCCTAACTAAAAATTCACAGGCATTCACGAAGCCGTAGTAGCATAAGACCTTTACATATTTCGGAACTGTCTCATGATGATTACTAATTAAGCGAATGGAACGCTTCTACAGTGACGTCAGTCGCTTGATGACAGAACTGAAACAAACATCCCATACTGTAGAGCAATAGTCTATATGAGTCTGGATGTGAGAAGTATAAAATATCTTTCTTGTGTGTTCTTCAAGAAAGTTTTTAATTTTTGAAAGCTGTTAAACTTGTTTAGCTGTTTGTTTCACAAGTGCTCCCACATGAGAGTTGAAGGTTATATTGATTTGCATCAATGATCAACCCTAGGACTTGGTGCTCAGTTGTACATTCCACTTGAGTCCTCCTAGTGTAGAGTTGCAGTTCTCTCTGTGAATTGAAGCTATATATTTGTTGTCTGGTCGTTATTAACAAAGACTTCACTTTTGTTTAATTGCCTATGTTTTGCACAGCTCCATCTCAGTACATTATTTAATTCTTGCTGTAATTACGACTCTAGGGGCTTTAGAAGTTTAAGAGTGTGTATAGAGTGTATAGGTACATTTCAAAGCATAAAAAGAGGCGTACGACAGGGATGTGTACTATCACCTGATTTGTTTTCAATATACAGTGAATATATAATGAGATCTTTGACTGACATGCCCGGAATTGTGGTTCGTGGGCACAATATAAACAATTTACGTTATGCTGATGACACAGTCTTGGTAGCAACAAGTCAGAAAGAACTACAGAAAATTATAGATATTGTGATGTTAGAAAGTGGGAGAATGGGTCTCAGTTTGAATAATGGGAAGACAGAAGTAATGGTGGTATCAAAGAAACGAATTATTCCTAAATGTGTAAAAAAAAAAAAGTCGATGGTGTTATTTTAGGACAATCACATAAATTTTAGTATCTGGGCACATGGATAACATCAGATGGAAGATGCATAACTGAGATAAGAAACAGAATAGGACAGGCAAAAACTGCATTTTATAAAATGAAGAATATCTTGTGCATATGTTCTACATATGTAGATTATAATGGAATCAAATGCTGAGAGGGTTGAAAATAAGTATATAAATATATATATATATATATATATATATATATATATATATATATATATATATATATATATATATATATATATATATATATATATATAATAATATATATATATATATATATATATATATATATATATATAGATATATATATATATATATATATATATATATATATATATATATATGCACATAAACACACACACACACACACACACACACACACACACACACACATGGAACATGTGACCACTGGAAAGATCTGTGGAAGGAGGGAGAGAGGAAGACAACAATAGAAGATTCTTGACAGTCTTGTTGCATAGCATTGAGGTGTGTCAGCACACGAACTGATACATGCTGCAGGAGATCGCGGATTTTGGAGAGGCACCTGATGATGATACACACACTCAAACACACACACACACACACTCACACGTACACACTCACAGGGTTTTGTAAAGAAACATGTTTTTAAAAAAAAAGTTCACTCAATTGGAAAACGAAACAAAAAGCGAATCTTAGCCCTGTTAACGGAATTATAGATAGTTGCTCTCCGGTTATACAGATCTCTATAAGTACTAGCGTGCAGTCCCTCTATAAGTACTAGCGTGTAGTCCCCTCTATAAGTACTAGCGTGCAGTCCCCTCTGTAAGTGCTAGCGTGCAGTCCCTCTGTAAGTACTAACGTGTAGTCCCTCTATAAGTACTAGCGTGTAGTCCCCTCTATAAGTACTAGCGTGCAGTCCCCTCTATAAGTACTAGCGTGCAGTCCCTCTATAAGTACTAGCGTGTAGTCCCTCTATAAGTACTAGCGTGTAGTCCCCTCTATAAGTATTAGCGTGCAGTCCCCTCTGTAAGTGCTAGCGTGCAGTCCCTCGATAAGTACTAGCGTGCAGTTCCTCTATAAGTACTATCGTGCAGTCCCTCTATAAGTACTAGCATGCAGTCACTCTATAAGTACTAGCGTGCAGTACCCTCTATAAGTACTAAAGTGCAATACCCTCTATAAGTACTAGCGTGCTGTCCCCTCTATAAGTACTAGCGTGCAGTCCCTCTGTAAGTACTAGCGTGCAGTCCCTCTATAAGTACTAGCGTGCCGTCCCTTCTATAAATACTAGCGTGCAGTCACCTCTATAAGTACTAGCGTGCAATCCCATCTACAAGTACTAGCGTGCAGTCACCTCTATAAGTACTAGAGTGCAGTCCCATTTATAAGTACTAGCGTGCAGTCCCCTGTATAAGTACTAGCGTGCAGTCCCATCTATAAGTACTAGCGTGTAGTCCCATCTATAAGTACTAGCATGCAGTTCCATCTATAAGTATTATAGTGCAGTCACATCTATAAGTACTAGCGTGCAGTCCCCTGTATAAATACTAGAGTGCAGTCCGATCTATAAGTACTAGCGTGCAGTCCCATCTATAAGTACTAGCGTGCAGTCCCATCTATAAGTACTAGCGTGCAGTCCTAGCGTGCAGTCCCATCTATAATTAATAGCGGTAATAGCGTGTAGTCCCATCTATAAGTACTAGCGTGCAATCCCATCTATAAGTACTACCGTGTAGTCCCCTCTATAAGTACTAGCGTGCAATCCCCTTTATAAGTACTAGCGTGCAGTCCCCTCTATAAGTACTAGCGTGTAGTCCCATCTATAAGTACTAGCGTGCAGTCCCCTCTATAAATACTACCGTGCAGTCCTATCTATAAGTACTAGCGTGCAGTCCCACCTATAAGTACTAGCGTGCAGTCCCCTGTTTAAGTACTAGCGTGCAGTCCCATCTATAAGTACAAGCGTGCATTCCCATCTATAAGTACTAGCGTGCAGTCCCATCTATAAGTACTACCGTGCAGTCCCATCTATAAGTACTACCGTGCAGTCCCATCTATAAGTACTAGTGTGCAGTCCCATCTATAAGTACTACCGTGTAGTCCCATCTATAACTACTAGCGTGCAGTCCCATCTATAAGTACTAGCGTGCATTCCCCTCTATAAGTACTACCGTGCAGTCCCCTCTATAAGTACTAGCGTGCAGTCCCATCTATAAGTACTAGCGTGCAGTCCCCTGTATAAATACTAGCGTGCAGTCCCATCTATAAGTACTAGCGTGCAGTCCCCTGTATAAATACTAGCGTGCAGTCCCATCTATAAGTACTAGCGTGTAGTCCCATCTATAAGTACTAGCGTGCAGTCCCCTGTATAAGTACTAGCGTGCAGTCCCCTTTATAAGTACTAGCGTGTAGTCCCATCTATAAGTACTAGCGTGCAGTCCCATCTATAAGTACTAGCGTGCAGTCCCATCTAAAAGTACTAGCGTGCAGTCCCCTGTATAAATACTAGCGTGCAGTCCCCTGTATAAATACTAGCGTGCAGTCCCCTGTATAAATACTAGCGTGCAGTCCCATCTATAAGTACTAGCGTGCAGTCCCACCTATAAGTACTAGCGTGCAGTCCCCTGTTTAAGTACTAGCGTGCAGTCCCATCTATAAGTACAAGCGTGCATTCCCATCTATAAGTACTAGCGTGCAGTCCCATCTATAAGTACTACCGTGCAGTCCCATCTATAAGTACTACCGTGCAGTCCCATCTATAAGTACTAGTGTGCAGTCCCATCTATAAGTACTACCGTGTAGTCCCATCTATAAGTACTAGCGTGCAGTCCCATCTATAAGTACTAGCGTGCATTCCCCTCTATAAGTACTACCGTGCAGTCCCCTCTATAAGTACTAGCGTGCAGTCCCATCTATAAGTACTAGCGTGCAGTCCCCTGTATAAATACTAGCGTGCAGTCCCATCTATAAGTACTACCGTGCAGTCCCATCTATAAGTACTAGTGTGCAGTCCCATCTATAAGTACTACCGTGTAGTCCCATCTATAAGTACTAGCGTGCAGTCCCATCTATAAGTACTAGCGTGCATTCCCCTCTATAAGTACTACCGTGCAGTCCCCTCTATAAGTACTAGCGTGCAGTCCCATCTATAAGTACTAGCGTGCAGTCCCCTGTATAAATACTAGCGTGCAGTCCCATCTATAAGTACTAGCGTGCAGTCCCCTGTATAAATACTAGCGTGCAGTCCCATCTATAAGTACTAGCGTGTAGTCCCATCTATAAGTACTAGCGTGCAGTCCCCTGTATAAGTACTAGCGTGCAGTCCCCTTTATAAGTACTAGCGTGTAGTCCCATCTATAAGTACTAGCGTGCAGTCCCATCTATAAGTACTAGCGTGCAGTCCCATCTAAAAGTACTAGCGTGCAGTCCCCTGTATAAATACTAGCGTGCAGTCCCCTGTATAAATACTAGCGTGCAGTCCCCTGTATAAATACTAGCGTGCAGTCCCATCTATAAGTACTAGCGTGCAGTCCCACCTATAAGTACTAGCGTGCAGTCCCCTGTTTAAGTACTAGCGTGCAGTCCCATCTATAAGTACAAGCGTGCATTCCCATCTATAAGTACTAGCGTGCAGTCCCATCTATAAGTACTACCGTGCAGTCCCATCTATAAGTACTACCGTGCAGTCCCATCTATAAGTACTAGTGTGCAGTCCCATCTATAAGTACTACCGTGTAGTCCCATCTATAAGTACTAGCGTGCAGTCCCATCTATAAGTACTAGCGTGCATTCCCCTCTATAAGTACTACCGTGCAGTCCCCTCTATAAGTACTAGCGTGCAGTCCCATCTATAAGTACTAGCGTGCAGTCCCCTGTATAAATACTAGCGTGCAGTCCCATCTATAAGTACTAGCGTGCAGTCCCCTGTATAAATACTAGCGTGCAGTCCCATCTATAAGTACTAGCGTGTAGTCCCATCTATAAGTACTAGCGTGCAGTCCCCTGTATAAGTACTAGCGTGCAGTCCCCTTTATAAGTACTAGCGTGTAGTCCCATCTATAAGTACTAGCGTGCAGTCCCATCTATAAGTACTAGCGTGCAGTCCCATCTAAAAGTACTAGCGTGCAGTCCCCTGTATAAATACTAGCGTGCAGTCGTTGACTTTGCTGACGACCTAGCACTCCTGAGCACAACACATCTAGAAGCTCAGGAAAAAATGGACCGCCTCCAGAATATTTCAAGCCAAATCGGCCTTCAGGTCAACGCAGCCAAAACGAAAATCATCGATCTTACCAACGAGTCGAAAGACATCAAACTAAAGGATATTGTTCTTGAAAAAATCACCAGCTTCACATACTTAGGGAGCAAGATAACCTCTGCGGGAGATACAACATCAGAAATAACGACTCGAATCGCGTTAGCATCAAGTGCTTTAACAAACTGTCAAACATTTGGAAGTCAAGATCACTCAGCAACAACACGAAACTTAAGGTCTTCAATTCCTGTGTGATCCCAGTGCTAACTTATGGTTGTGAGAGTGGAAATCATCAGTATCAATCGATAAGAAACTAGTCGCTTTCGAGAATAGATGCCTCCGAAAGCTATGAATGTTCACTGGTCGGACTTTAGGTCAAATACATCTATAAGACATGAAACAAAACAAAAATATGTGTCTGATTTTATTAGAATGCGTCGCTGGAATTACATCGGTCACGTACTCAGAATGGACATACAGAGACTTCCCCACCAAGCCTTCATATGGTCACCAGAGGGTAAAAGTACTAGCAGGGCAAGACCATACTAGCGTGCAGGGCCCTATAAACTGCAGTCCCTCTATAAGTAATAGCGTGCAGTTCCCAGCTATAAAAGTACTAGCTAGCGTGCAGTCCCATCATAAGTACTAGCGTGCAGGTCCCAGTCTATAAGTACTAGCGTGCAGTGGCAATCTATAAGTACTAGCGAAAGCATGACCTCTGCCTATAAGTACTATCGTTTGGCACATCTATAAGTACTAACTGCAGTCCCCTGTATAAAGTACTAGCGTGCAGTCCCTGTATAAATACTAGCGTGCAGTCCCATGTAAAAGTACTAGCGTGCAGTCCCCTGTATAAATACTAGCGTGCAGTCCCCTGTATAAATACTAGCGTGCAGTCCCCTGTATAAATACTAGCGTGCAGTCCCCTGTATAAGTACTAGCGGGCAGTCCCCTGTATAAGTACTAGCGTGCAGTCCCATCTATAAGTACTAGCGTGCAGTCCCATCTATAAGTACTAGCGTTTAGTACCATCTATAAGTACTAGCCTGCAGTCCCCTGTATAAGTACTAGCGTGCAGTACCATCTATAAGTACCAGCGTGCAGTCCCATCTATAAGTACTAACGTGTAGTCCCATCTATAAGTACTAGCGTGTAGTCCCATCTATAAGTACTAGCGTGCAGTCCCCTGTATAAGTACTAGCGTGCAGTCCCATCTATAAGTACCAGCGTGCAGTCCCATCTATAAGTACTAGCGTGCAGTCCCATCTATAAGTACTAGCATGCAGTCCCAGGCAGGTTGACTTTTGTTAAGGGATTTCCCGCTCAAAGGGTTGGTAGAACAGTGGTGAGCAATTCTTGTCACCGTCGGAATTATTTATGGGAGCGGGGGGGGGGGGGGGGGAAAGGGGGGGGGGATTTTTAATTGTATGTTTTTTTTTAAAATATTATTGAAAAAAGGACGTTTTTTAGAACTGGATTGTTGCTTTTAAAAACTGTTTTCTAAAGTGTTTTCGTTACATTTCTGACTAAATATACAGAACATCTGACGCCTTATGCAATTATAGAATTTATCTGCTTCATTGATGTCACTGTGACTGTAGTATGCACTTGATGAGATACAGAGAAATATGCCAGGCAATATATTGTACAATCTATTGTTTGTGTCTTCCTTGTTCCAGTTATGAAACTGTTTTAAAACCTTGTCCGTCTTTCGTAACCAGTCATTGTTTAGCGTCTACACCTGGGACCACGTACTACACCTGGGTCCACGTTCTACACCTGGGTCCACGTTCTACACCTGGGTCCATGTACTACACCTGGGTCCACGTACTACACCTGAGTCCACGTACTACACCTGGGTTCACGTACTACGCCTGGCTTTACATACTATACCTGGGTCCACGTACTACACCTGAGTAAAAGTACTACACCTGGGTCCACGTACCACACCTGGGCCTACGTACTGCACCTGGGTCCACGTGCTACACTTGGATCCACGTACTACACCTGGGTCCACGTACTACACCTGGGTCCACGTACTACACCTGGGTCCACGTACTACCCCTGGGTCCCCGTAGAGACCATAAACATGGGGATCGTCTACAGAGAAAAACAATTATAATCAATCGAAAAACGAAACAATTCGCCTTAACTAGCCCTAGTTAAAAATTAGAAATCTCGGCTCTCCAGTCTTACACAGGTTTCACATGTGTGTGCATGCCGTTGGTTAGAGTCACCACTCAGATAAGAAGAATTCTATCAACTGTTACAATCAGAGTTTTATTTTTAATTACAACTCTCTGATCCTGTTTATGCCTAATTCAAATATGTTTCTCCCTAACATGATACATTATGTAAACGTACAAAAGTTGAAAAAAAAGGGAAGATGAGGGAGACAACCTTTCCACAGCCCCTGGATATAATTATATCAGTTAACGCCCTTAGATAGCCTCAGAATGAGACAGTTGCTTCTACTTCATGGTTGACAGTCTTCTGGTTATTTCGCTGACTAAACATAAAAACACCAGCTGTTGTCTGTAATGATGGTGTGCTAAAACCTTGTCCAGCTCATTTGTATCAAAGCCACTGACCACGACTGGCGCGACAGTGGACAGGAGTGATGTCATTCATGCCTTGGAATAGGCATATAATTATAGCTGAGGCAATACAGGCCTGGGGAGAAACTGGAGTCACCTGGCTACTCTATATATTTAGGAAAACCTGGAATGAGAGAAATTTATATAGACTAGCAAAGAGTCATTATAGTACCAGTATGGAAAAGAAAAAGCAATAAGTAGGATTGTAACACTTATAGAGACATCTATGTTTTAAGCCACGTAGGTAAAATGTTTGCCAAGATTCTGGAACAACGAATTAGATCTGTTGTAGAACTGATTCTCAGCCCATCACAGATCAGATTCAGAAAAGAGGTGTACTGACGCTATTTTCGCCCTAAGGCAAATTAGTAAAAAGACAATAGAACACATTCACCAAATGATCATCGCTTTAAAGATCAAGAAAAGGCTTTTGACAGAGCGAACAGATATTTACTATGGAATGTCCTTGAAAACTATGGTGTAAACTGAACAGTGCTAGATTGTGTTAGAGCTATTTATAGATTATATTTCACAGTGAAAGTAAACAGCTGCAGGGCCACATGAACCAGCTACACGACAGATGACTTTAAACATCACATGAAGATCAATAAAAAAAACAACAACAACAACAGAAGTCATGAGAATAAGTAGCGAGCAACAAACCATTGACTTAAAGATCAAAAATCAGAGTCTGAAACATGAGCAAGAATTTAAATACTTGGCAAGCATCTTTTCACAAGATGTTAAAATAGATAGAGAGATAGAAACGAGAATCCAACAAGCCATAATTTCACGTACCAACTTGCTCCAATGTTAAAACACCCTGCTATTGCAATAGAGACAAAAAAGACAAATTACAAATACAATATTTATACCAGCTTTAGTCAGTGTCAAACTTCGACATTGACACGAGAACAAGTTAAGTATCGCGCCTTTCAGGATGAAATTTCTTGTCATTTGAAGCCCTACTCTGGCTTTTGCCAGGGGCCGCAATATAGGCAGGCCATAAATATGGCCATTTGTCTGAACGCGGTTTCTGGGACCTCTCCACGGCGATCCTCATCCACATGGTGGCACCTTGTGTCATCGGGTGTTTATCGCTTGTGTGATGTCCTGGTAGGGTAGAAAGTCAGTCAGTCAAAAGTCACGAGAAAAAGAAAAACTTACCACCTGTGAGATGAGATGTTTGAGAATAGCTGTGAATAAAACCAGAAGAGATCGAGTGAGAAACGACATGATCACAAGAACTGTTGGAACAACACCGATCTTCAAATTTACCAAGAAACACGTAATCAAATGGTTTGGCCATCTAATGAGAATGAAACCAACAATGCCAGCAGCAAGAGTGTACAACCTGAAAATCGAAACACAGAGAGGCAGGGGAAGACCAAGAAGAATATGGATTGAAGGAATCACTGACACCTTGAGACTGCATAACATTACGGCATATTAGGCGACTGAGCGAGCCCTGGCTCGGCTGCCGATCGTCTGATGTCCTGCGACGCCTAGCGGCATAAGCAGATATTGACAACAGAAAGAAGAATAGTCATATCGCAAAGACAACTAGCTACAGCAAATAGGAATTGATATCATTGCCCAGACAGGTGGATATGCGAGCGCAATACAGGCCTGATCATCTTTGTTTTTCTCTTGCTGAGTAAATAATGAAGAGATCGAAGCACCCCAAGATTTGCCCGGAGTGCAGCGATGAGACCTCGGTGATAGCACAATAAAGTAATGTTTGGTATAGCCTAGATCTGAACTGTAAGAGTTTTATAAGGTGGGACTGAGTATCTGTGATCTGTTTTAGTCAATAGACATTCGAATCTGACTCATCGGGTCACTGTAGTCAACTGTAGGCTGTAGACTGGATATTAGACTGGTAACTGACTCTCGTAGCTCATGTGTTGAGACAATAAGTATTGCGACAGTTGACTGGGAAGAATTTCTGTCTCGTTTTATCTATGAACTCATCCTCAGACAACATCCATTGTCCTAGTAGTACTAGTGAGACCCAGTACAGAGAGACACATTACACATAATAAACATCCACCTTAGGAGACATTTGAACCCCAAACATTAGGCCGGACAGTCGAGTGTCTGACCGCTCCGCTGTGAGGAAAAAAAAAAAGGGGGGGGGGGGAGGGAATACAAGACAATAAACCCCGACAAACCATCCTCGGTGTGTTTGTTTAATTCTCCGCGACAGTGTCCACAGGCTCGATTATTATGTGATTGTCAAGCTTATGCATTTCCGGCAATCAGTATTCGTCATCTACTTACGACAAATTGTTTGTATTATCCCCTCTTTCTGCTGCTGGTCAGTGTATAACCGCTCATCTCCCTTCTTTCTGCTACTGGTCAGTGTATAACCGCTCATCTCCACTCTTTCTGCTACTGGTCAGTGTATAACCGCTCACCTCCCCTCTTTCTGCTATTGGTCAGTGTATAACCGCTCATCTCCACTCTTTCTGCTACTGGTCAGTGTATAACCGCTCACCTCCCCTCTTTCTGCTATTGGTCAGTGTATAACCGCTCACCTCCCCTCTTTCTGCTATTGGTCAGTGTATAACCGCTCACCTCCCCTCTTTCTGCTGCTGGTCAGTGTATAACCGCTCACCTCCCCTCTTTCTGCTGCTGGTCAGTGTGTGACAGCTCACCTTCCCTCTTTCTGCTGCTGGACAGTGTGTGACAGCTCACCTTCCCTCTTTCTGCTGCTGGTCAGTGTGTGACAGCTCACCTTCCCTCTTTCTGCTGCTGGTCAGTGTGTGACAGCTCACCTTCCCTCTTTCTGCTGCTGGACAGTGTGTGACTGTTTACCTTCCCTCTTTCTGCTGCTGGTCAGTGTGTGACTGTTTACCTTCCCTCTTTCTGCTGCTGGTCAGTGTATAACCACTCACCTCCCCTCTTTCTGCTGCTGGTCAGTGTTAAACCGCTCACCTTCCCTCTTTCTGCTGCTGGTCAGTGTGTGACTGTTTACCTTCCCTCTTTCTGCTGCTGGTCAGTGTGTGACTGTTTACTTTCCCTCTTTTTGCTGCTGGTCAGTGTGTGACTGTTTACTTTCCCTCTTTCTGCTGCTGGTCAGTGTGTGACTGTTTACCTTCCCTCTTTCTGCTGCTGGTCAGTGTGTGACCGCTCATCTCCCCTCTTTCTGCTGCTGGTCAGTGTGTGACCGCTCATCTCCCCTCTTTCTGCTGCTGGTCAGTGTATAACCGCTCCCCTCCGCTCTTTCTGCTGCTGGTCAGTGTATAACCGATCACCTCCCCTCTTTCTGCTGCTGGTCAGTGAATAACCGCTCACCTTCCCTCTTTCTGCTGCTGGTCAGTGTGTGACTGTTTACCTTCCCTCTTTCTGCTGCTGGTCAGTGAATAACCGCTCACCTTCCCTCTTTCTGCTGCTGGTCAGTGTGTGACTGTTTACTTTCCCTCTTTTTGCTGCTGGTCAGTGTGTTACTGTTTACTTTCCCTCTTTCTGCTGCTGGTCAGTGTGTGACTGTTTACCTTCCCTCTTTCTGCTGCTGGTCAGTGTGTGACTGTTTACTTTCCCTCTTTTTGCTGCTGGTCAGTGTGTGACTGTTTACTTTCCCTCTTTCTGCTGCTGGTCAGTGTGTGACTGTTTACCTTCCCTCTTTCTGCTGCTGGTCAGTGTGTGACTGTTTACTTTCCCTCTTTTTGCTGCTGGTCAGTGTGTGACTGTTTACTTTCCCTCTTTCTGCTGCTGGTCAGTGTGTGACTGTTTACCTTCCCTCTTTCTGCTGCTGGTCAGTGTGTGACTGTTTACTTTCCCTCTTTCTGCTGCTGGTCAGTGTGTGGCTGTTTACCTTCCCTCTTTCTGTTGCTGGTCAGTGTGTAACCGCTCACCTCAGCTCTTTCTGCTGCTGGTCAGTGTATAACCGCTCACCTCCTCCCTCTTTTTTGCTGCTGATCAGTGTATAGTCGCTCACCTTCCCCCACTCTTTATGCTGTTGATCAGTGTGTGACCGCTCACCTCTACCACTCTTCTGCTGTTGGTCAGTATGTGACCGCTCACCTCCCCCCCACTCTTTCTGCTGTTGGTCAGTGTGAGACCGCTCACCTCCCCTCTTTCTGCTGTTGGCCAGTGTGTGACCGCTCATCTCCCCCCACTCTTTCTCCTGCTGGTCAGTGTGTGACCGCTCATCTCCCATCTTTCTGCTGCTGGTCAGTGTGTGACCGCTCATCTCCCATCTTTCTCCTGCTGGTCAGTGTGTGACTGCTCATCTCCCCCATCTTTCTGTTGCTGGTCAGCGTGTGACTGCTCATCTGCCCTATTTCTGTTGCTGGTCTGTGTGTGACCGCTCACCTCCCCTAATTCTGCTGGTGGTCAGTGTGTGACTGCTCACCTCCCCCACTCCTTTCTGCTGTTGGTCAGTGTAAGACCGCTCACCTCCCCTAATTCTGCTGGTGGTCAGTGTGTGACTGCTCACCTCCCCCACTCCTTTCTGTTGTTGGTAAGTGTAAGACCGCTCACCTCCCCTAATTCTGCTGGTGGTCAGTGTGTGACTGCTCATCTCCCCTAATTCTGCTGGTGGTCAGTGTGTGACTGATCACTTCCCCCGACTCCTTTCTGCTGTTGGTCAGTGTAAGACCGCTCACCTCCCCTAATTCTGTGTCTGTCTGTCTGTGCATGTCTATGTGTGTTTCTCCGTGTGTATTGTGTGTGCCCCTTTGTTGTCTGTGTGTGTCTGCATGTCAGAGTATATGTCTGTGCGTGCTGAATATACGTGTCTGCGTGTGTATTTCTATGTGTTTGTATGTGTATGCATTTCTGCGTGTTTGTCTGTGGGGGTGTTAGCATGTGTTTGTCTGCCTGTTTCTCTGTATTTGTGTGTGTGTGTGTGTGTGTGTGTGTTTGACTGCGTGTGTGTCTATGTGGCTGTATGTATGTGTCTGCATGTTTGTCTGCGTATGTGTGTGAGCACGAATGTAAATATGTGTGCTGAGTTTCCCTGTGTGTGTTTATATGTAAGTGTCTGTGTGTGTGCCTGTATTTTTGTCTAAGTGAGTTTGTGTCTCTGTGGGAGTGTCCGTGTGTGCATGTTTATGTCTCTATGCATGACTGTATTTATCACTGTATGTATGTATGTATGTATGTATGTATGTATGTATGTATGTATGTATGTATGTATGTATGTATGTATGTATGTATGTATGTATGTATGTATGTATGTATGTATGTATGTATGTATGTATGTATGTATGTATGTATGTATGTATGTATGTATGTATGTATGTATGTATGTATGTATGTATGTATGTATGTATGTATGTATGTATGTATGTATGTATGTATGTATGTATGTATGTATGTATGTATGTATGTATGTATGTATGTATGTATGTATGTATGTATGTATGTATGTATGTATGTATGTATGTATGTATGTATGTATGTATGTATGTATGTATGTATGTATGTATGTATGTATGTATGTATGTATGTATGTATGTATGTATGTATGTATGTATGTATGTATGTATGTATGTATGTATGTATGTATGTATGTATGTATGTATGTATGTATGTATGTATGTATGTATGTATGTATGTATGTATGTATGTATGTATGTATGTATGTATGTATGTATGTATATGTATGTATGTATGTATGTATGTATGTATGTATGTATGTATGTATGTATGTATGTATGTATGTATGTATGTATGTATGTATGTATGTATGTATGTATGTATGTATGTATGTATGTATGTATGTATGTATGTATGTATGTATGTATGTATGTATGTATGTATGTATGTATGTATGTATGTATGTATGTATGTATGTATGTATGTATGTATGTATGTATGTATGTATGTATGTATGTATGTATGTATGTATGTATGTATGTATGTATGTATGTATGTATGTATGTATGTATGTATGTATGTATGTATGTATGTATGTATGTATGTATGTATGTATGTATGTATGTATGTATGTATGTATGTATGTATGTATGTATGTATGTATGTATGTATGTATGTATGTATGTATGTATGTATGTATGTATGTATGTATGTATGTATGTATGTATGTATGTATGTATGTATGTATGTATGTATGTATGTATGTATGTATGTATGTATGTATGTATGTATGTATGTATGTATGTATGTATGTATGTATGTATGTATGTATGTATGTATGTATGTATGTATGTATGTATGTATGTATGTATGTATGTATGTATGTATGTATGTATGTATGTATGTATGTATGTATGTATGTATGTATGTATGTATGTATGTATGTATGTATGTATGTATGTATGTATGTATGTATGTATGTATGTATGTATGTATGTATGTATGTATGTATGTATGTATGTATGTATGTATGTATGTATGTATGTATGTATGTATGTATGTATGTATGTATGTATGTATGTATGTATGTATGTATGTATGTATGTATGTATGTATGTATGTATGTATGTATGTATGTATGTATGTATGTATGTATGTATGTATGTATGTATGTATGTATGTATGTATATTATGTATGTATGTATGTATGTATGTATGTATGTATGTATGTATGTATGTATGTATGTATGTATGTATGTATGTATGTATGTATGTATGTATGTATGTATGTATGTATGTATGTATGTATGTATGTATGTATGTATGTATGTATGTATGTATGTATGTATGTATGTATGTATGTATGTATGTATGTATGTATGTATGTATGTATGTATGTATGTATGTATGTATGTATGTATGTATGTATGTATGTATGTATGTATGTATGTATGTATGTATGTATGTATGTATGTATGTATGTATGTATGTATGTATGTATGTATGTATGTATGTATGTATGTATGTATGTATGTATGTATGCATGCATCTATGTATGTATGTATGTATGTATGTATGTATGTATGAAGATCCTTCTTCAGGAGCTTGTGTAGGCTCCAGTGGCTAAATGACAGTTGTTGCAGGCCACCCATTTGTTAGAATTAGAACCTTCCTTAGGAGCTTTGTCGATCTCCAGTGTATGAACTCTGTCGGTGGTTGCTAGGGTAACCAGGAAAAGAAGCAGTCTACCTGAATCAGCCTGTTCAGATCACCATGGACTGAGGAGAGCAGTGACATCCACCAAACTTGATAAGTACAGCAGTGATACCTCATGCTCTGTTTGCAGGACCACCTGGAGCCATGATGATGATCACCGATACTCTCATAGACTGACTCTGGCTGATTCAGCAATACTTTTTGGACTTTGTTTCCTGAGCTCTAATTGCCTGTCTTGATGATATATATTTGTTGCATTTATTACATGCCTTTGGAAGTTTTCATTACTGACTTGGGTGTGCCTATTTCACTGTTCAAACTGTCTAGCTTTTATGTAAGTGTAATCATTAATCTTAATTTGTGTTAACATGGCTGTGGTATTACAATATCATTGCCTGGGGCTATCTTTTTTATAGTAATGGCTGCGTCCAGTTAAGTTGCGCCGAGGATTATTATATATTCTGTAGTGCCATCACTTGAGTTGCCCTACTCCTGAAATAGGTTGGGTGTATATTGATACCCTTTACCCTTTAGACCAATGCGAGCAGACACCTCAACATTATTCTTTTTCAGAGTGCTGTTGGTTCTTAAGGAGAAATCCTGAAATCAGGCAGGCGACACGAGCGGTATGTGACAGTCATGGATCTGCCAAATAGCCTTCTTGCTCTGACGGCAGTGAAGTAGGTCTCTGACAGTTAGATGTTTAATTTTGCCTTCCACCCCTCCCCTTCCCCCCCCCCCCCTGACAGAACAATCTCCGTCTCCTCACCGGGAATCAAACCCGGGTCTCTGGCATGAGAACCCGACGTTGTAGCCAATTGGCCAGCCGATCCTCGAGAAAGTCTTTATTAAAGAACAGAAGCATATAATTCTATAAACAGTTTGGCGGAGATATTGATTTGCATGTACGTGCGTTTCCTCACAGCGTGTGTGTGTGTGTGTGTTTTTTAAATTTTTTTTATTATTTATTATTGTCAGATTGCAGGGGGACAGCGGACAGTCTTATTCTGCACAGGTTTTCCCAACCCTTATGTTGAAGGATCAATCTGTGTCCATGTATTGCCACAACATTTTCTGGAGACAGAGTACTCATGGTTTTTTCTGGAGTACTCTAATGTCAGCTCTGTATGAACCAATCAACGTTAAACTAAGTACCTCCCATAGACATGTCTACACACGTTCATACAAGGTCTAATTGTGTGTATTTTTGACAGCTTACATCAGCCGAATGGTGTTAACTTGACGTCCTGTGTAAGTAGACATGTTTTTTACATAACCTTTATCTACGACATGGCATTTGAAACATGGCCGCTTAGCGTCACCGGAAGTGCATATATTTATGTGGAGTGAATTGATTACGCATGTCGCTGGAAAACCGGAAACTCAAAAGATATTCGCACCAGTTTCTCACACTGTTGAAAATAAACAGACTCTATTTACTTTAATATAATATTATTTGAACTTTTTCAGTTAACGGTGAAGTTAGAATGTTGGGTAAGGAACGAACGTAGCTGTGAAAACTGTTTAATGCACAGGGGACAATAAGATAACCTAAAAGAAATTAGGTATATCAGAACAAACAGAATCATTCCATTATGAACAGTTTTATGTTGCCGTATCGTCTCGGTAGATGGCAGTGCTTAAATCTGACATATGACGGGAGATACAAAGTTAGAAGTGACATTATCAGACAGGGAGCAACAGCATGCAGCAGATTCATTGAGAGACAGAAGATCGAATGGTTTGGTCATCTAATAAGAAAGCAGCAAGACAGCAACCAACGCAGGCGCTACACATCATCTGAAGGGAAAGCAAGAGAGATTATGGACTGATGCTATTAAAGAGCCTCTACACAGAATAATAATAGCCATTGCTGCCCCTCAAGCAGGGGATTGGAAACTGTTCCTCCCCGCGATGTTTACCGGCAGAAGTTGAAATTGATAAAGATGGAAATGATGATGGATGGGAAAGTAAAAACAGCGATACGTTGATTATGGGAAAAGGGGGGGGGGTGGGAACTAGCTTACATACTGCACTCTAATCCCCAACCCAACAGCTCGGATTCATCATTTAGCAGATTCCCCAGTCTTTGGCGACCCATGCCACAGTGATGTGTGGATGTACTACACTTCTATTATGCCACTGCTCTGGCTGGGCTGCATTTGTGGAAGAGCTGTAACAGTTCTGTCAATGTTGTCGACGTCTAGTGATAAAAGTTCTGTCAATGTTGTCGACGTTTAGTGATAAAAGTTCTGTCAATGTCAATGTTGTCGACGTCTAGTGTTAAAAGTTCTGTCAATGTTGTCGACGTCTAGTGATAAGACAACCTTTTTTAAAAATCCTCTACTAGAGCCAGGTGGGGTGTCACTATCATCTGCTAGAGCCAGGTGGAGTGTCATTATCATCAATAACGGCCTAGGATGGACAATGGAAGAAACAGTAATAGTTTAGAAACACTAACAAAAAGCACACAGTTTATTTCACCTTACAAAATTTCATCTTTCACTTATTGTTTCATTTATTTCACTGATTACCCTTCCTTCTCTTTTTTAAATGAAGTCAGGGTAATAGTTCAAGGTTACAAGCTTGCGTCGAGAAATGTTCCAGCGCCTGACAACATGAGTCCATCACCATTGGACACCACAAAACTGGCCAAATAGTCATGTTCGGATTTAGAAACACCCTCACAGTACAGCTTCCTCCATGTTCTCATGCTAATTATTCATTTTCTCTGATTTTCTTTGTTTTTACACCCTGTCCCTTTTACCACCAACTCCCCCCCCCCTCCCCCCCCCCCCCGAGAATTCCAGTGAAGGATATTCTCTACAATACTGGCCAGGCTTTGAGCTATGGAGAGGTTGAACTTCAACCCTGGCCGTTTTTGGTCTCGGAAACAAATCGAGAGGCAGCAGTTACGGGTTAAAAGTCCTTGTCAGTTGGCGTAGACGAGGGCGCCACGGGTTGCCTCTGTGGGAGACATCTTCGGTGACAGTCTTTTATTTTTTATTTTTACCGCGGGCGGGTCTTGCTAGTAGTACTCGCCATTGCCATGGGCTGTGAATCCATACCTCAAAGCGCAATATAGTACTGTCGTCTGGAAATATGGACAGGTGTCAATCATCATCATCATTATTTGTATGCATTTTAAATGAGTTGTCTCTCTAGCAACCTGATTTCTACAGGAATTTGTGTTGTCTGCCAAAGCGTCGAGGTGATGATTCTATAGTGTCATTTTTTTTTTCTCATTTCATACATTAGTTTCTATACGCAAACATATAGTCTCCCTTTCGAATAGTATAACTGGACTAGAATAATAAATACTATATGTCCAAAATCACAGTAAAAATTGAACACAATTATTGTCTGCAAACAAACACAAAATGTCACGCACAAAACGAAAACAAATCAAAAATGACGAAATTGACAATGTCACCAGCTAGAAATATCTAGGCTCTGTAATAAACAGCAATCAAGACTGTTTCACAAATTATAAAAAAGAGGATAGACATAGCAAGGCAAAAATTAAACATCAGTCACCATCAAACATTAACGAGCGAATCAAAGTCAACATTTTGAGAGCATACATCTTCCCTGTAGCAACATAATGGGTGTGAGTCTTGGACTAGCTGGTCATCTTTCAGGAAGACAATAAATGCTTTAGAAAGATTCTCAGAGCACCTTGGATCAAGAGGAAAAGAAATACTGGCATTCTAGAAGATCTGAAGAGCATGTTAACTCGAAAACAGAACCTTTGATCAAATAAAAGGTGGCAATATCTTAGAAAGAACAGCAGTGACCGGTGTGACACAGGGTAAGCGAGGCAAGGTGCCACCAGCACGAAGCACTGTTCACTCGTCCACAAATGACCCTTTTAACCCCGAGCTTGTCATGCATCAGTTCACCACCAAACTATTCAGAACCAGCCAGTTTATCTGCCTGTTAATTTCCTAATAAACCAGCACCGCCTAGGGAAAATATCGCTGAAAGGTCGGATCTCTGAAAAGATGCTAGCCACTTTTCACGAAGCATTCCAGTCTCCACTTTCCTTGGCATGCTCATTCAGTTAGTTACAATCACGGCAAGTGTATACAGCTGATTCTCAAGCTAGCGAAACGCTGCAGTGACTGCCTCCACTCCATTCTCAAATTAGATTGTGATATCATATGCTAGGCTTTGTGGCTTTCACCGACGCCCATTCGCCTTTGCTAAGAACTCCATGCAATTCGTCCGCATCTCAGCACAGTCATCTGTATAGTTGATCACATTGGGATGTTGAAAACTGTCATTAGAAATGGTAGAGTTAGTTAGTTAGTTAGTTAGTTAGTTAGTTAGTTAGTTGGGTTATCGTCATTGCACTCCGGACATGTCCATAGGTGCTCAGATCCTCCCCTCAGTATGAACCCCAACGTCCGATGGCTAATAGTACCAGTTCTATGTTGATTAACAAGTCTTCTGACGTGTCCGGTGTGCGTCTCGTTTTTTGCTGTGCCGATCTTAATTCCCAAGTCTGCCATTCTGGCGAGTGATGTGGATTCACTGCCACCAAAGTCCTCTATCCTTCCCATTTCTCTGAGGGCATTGATAATATCAGCATGATCCATAGGCCGACCGTCGGTAGTGATAGCGGATCCAGCCAACCTGTCAGCTCTTTCATTTCCATCGACGCCTGCGTGTCCCGGAACAAAAATAAAGGTGACTCCACGCACAGTGGACTTCTGTAATGATTCAAGCCATTGTCTTCGCACTGAACCTGCCTGAACCCTCCGGATCATACTCATTGAATCACTGAGTATACATATGCGGGTGTATTTTTGTGTTTCAAGCCAGGCAAACGCTTGCGTCACTGCCATCACCTCCATCGTCATGCTGCTGGTTGTCATGGAGAAAATGGTAGAGTATGCTTTGTAATCGGCCGCTGTCTAGACACAAGTTTGAATATTTGACAATCATTGATAGCGTTATGATAACGTCGCTAAGCCTCGCTGGTGAAACAGATTTGGATTGCTGAGCTAGGAGTTTCCGAGTCGAATCAACAAAACAGATCACTTGAAAGCTTGATATTTTTTACATAGTGGATTTCTCAAACAATTTTCGGCTGCGAGGAAGAGTGCAAGTCACCTCACTTCACACCAGTGTGAATCTAGTGCCTGTATGTCATCTACTGTGACATATCTACATGTGGAGCAGTATTTACTGCGGTATTTGCTCACGTGGTTGCCTTGGAAACAGTGCATGCCAGTATTTCTACATCAGTCTCAGCGGTCATGTTGACGCCTTTTACTTTTTCGTTCCGCAAACATTCGAGTGAAGGCAACACGAGGAACCCACGGAGGGCTGAACCTCATCTGGGTCTCAGTGGGGGTCTTCCGATCCCCGGATGGGAATCATTCTTCTCTCAGCACTGAACGACCTCAGGTCATGTCACAGAACGGTAACCCAATCTCAGTTTCAAAACAACAGATGAGGAGGTTGGGGAAAAAATGATTGGTGCAAAGAGAAAAATTCCCAGTGCACCAAGATAACACATGGAAGGGACTGGGGCACACAGTGCGTACCCAGTGTTGGGAAGAGTGTGAGGAACCAGCAGTGGGGTAGAGGCCAAGGCTTGGAGCCTCCAGAAACTACATACAACGCTGGCTGTCTCCAGGCGCTGACGCGCTGGTTTCCTCTCATCCAGAACCGCGTATTAGCATAGTCCTGCCTTCTTCAGTCTGCGCTAACAGACATCTCTAGAGGCGTGTCTTGCCAGACAGAATACCTGCCCCAACCAGGTGGACTTATTGCGAACAGACAGACACACAGACAACCAGACAGGTAGCGGGGTCGACAAGCTCGCGGGCAGGTGAGTAGGTAGGCAGGTAGGTAGGCACACGTTCAAGCAGAACGAACGAACAGATAGACAGAACAAACGATCGTACGAACACAGTTTATTTCCAAAGGGATACAAACTGGGCACTCAGGCCCGTCTTACATTCGGCCCTTTCAAGCACTCATCTTTCAGACCGCAATTGTATGTTATCAATGATGCCTGTTATATTTACATAAACAATAAACATATTGAAATATTGCATAAGCAAATGATGTATACACAATCATAACCACATGATGTATACACAACTATACCCACCTGATGTATACACAAACATACCCACATGGAGTATACACAATCATACATGGAGTTTACACAATCATACCCACAGGGAATATACACAATCATACGCACATGATGTATACACAATCACACCCACATGATGTTTAAACAATCACACCCACTTGATGTTTACACAATCACACCCACATGATGTTTACACAATCACATCCACATGATGTTTACACAATCACACCCATATGATGTTTACACAATCACACCCACATGATGTTTACACAATCACAACCCACTTGACGTTTACACAATCACACCCACATGATGTTTACACAATCACGCCCACATGATGTTTACACAATCACACCCACATGATGTTTACACAATCACACCCACTTGATGTTTACACAATCACACCCACATGATGTTTACACAATCACACCCACATGATGTTTACACAGTCACACCCACATGATGTTTACACAATCACACCCACTTGATGTATATACCATCATACATACGTGATATATACACAGTCAAACCAACTCCAATTCTACACGGCCACATACACCCTTATATGTCCATTCGTACCCAGACACAATCACATACATACGCATACATACACACACATACATACATACACATACATACACATACATACACATACATACACACACATACATACACATACATACACATACATACACATACAAACATACACATACATACACACTCGTGTATATACATAACTGCACTATGCCTATATAAACATACACTAGCACCCAAATTCATGCCTTCACATACATACACTCAAATATATATATATATATATATATATATATATATATATATATATATATATATATATATATATACATATAGGTTTATATATATACACACACACATACACAACAGCTTTATACACACATGATCTCATAGATACATAAGGAGCACACATCCATACAACACACATGCACTCTCATGCATACACGGATATACATTCACACAAACACCTGCACACTCATATATCCACAGACATACACTCATGCATACACGGATATACATTCACACAAACACCTGCACACTCATGTATCCACATACATACACTCATGCATACACGGATATACATTCACACAAACACCTGCA
>CAJHNH020006124.1:276690-351690 GCA_905116865.2 Candidula unifasciata | reverse complement strand
TAGATAGAACGAACCTTATTTTCAAAGGGTCACAAATTGGGCACGCAGGCCCGTAATACATTCGGCCCTTCCAGTCAACTATCTTTCGCACAGCAGTTGTGTTTTACTAATAAAGCATGTTATGATCATATGATGTTATGCATATTATGAATATTATAAAAGAACACAAAAGCATGAGTTGTAAAGTGCATGCAAAAACCCGCGCGTGCATACATACACCCACTCACCCAATCACTTACACACACAAACATGCATGCATACATTACATACACACATACACACACACATACATACAAACATGCATACACACAGGCATACGTACACACAAACATACTTACATAGATACAAACATACAGGCATACATACATACATTCATACATACATACGTAATACAGGCATACACACATACAGTCATAAATACAGTCATGCATGGAGACACACACATGCACACACGGACACTCCCACAGAGACACACACACTCAGACAAAAATACAGACACACACACAGAAACTTACATATAAACACACACAGGAAAAGAAACAGCACACATATTTACATTCGTGCTCACACACTGACACACACACCACACATACGCAGGCACATACATACAGCCACACAGACACACACGCAGTCAAACACACACACACAAATACAGACAAACAGGCAGACAAACACATACTGACACCCACAGAGACAAACACGCAGAAATGCATACACATACAAACACATAGAAATACACACGCAGACACATATATTCAGCACGCACAGCCATATACTCTGACATGCAGACACATACAGACAACAAAGGGGCACATAGATAGATAGATAGATAGATAGATAGATAGATAGATAGATAGATAGATAGATAGATAGATAGATAGATAGATAGATAGATAGATAGATAGATAGATAGATAGATAGATAGATAGATAGATAGATAGATAGATAGATAGATAGATAGATAGATAGATAGATAGATAGATAGATAGATAGATAGATAGATAGATAGATAGATAGATAGATAGATAGATAGATAGATAGATAGATAGATAGATAGATAGATAGATAGATAGATAGATAGATAGATAGATAGATAGATAGATAGATAGATAGATAGATAGATAGATAGATAGATAGATAGATAGATAGATAGATAGATAGATAGATAGATAGATAGATAGATAGATTAGATTAGATTAGATTAGATTAGATTAGATTAGATTAGATTAGATTAGATTAGATTAGATTAGATTAGATTAGATTAGATTAGAATAGATTAGAATAGATTAGATTGGATTAGATACAACTGGACATGGTAGCTGTGTTTGTTGCTGGTTTTTATCCTACTGACATGACAGCTGACAACAGCAGGTGTCTTTGTCCTGTCTGTTTCTCAAGAAACACCGAGCTGTCTCATCTCACGTTGATATTCTTTTATCGTGCTTTGTCGAGGAGATGAATCAATTAAGCCAAACTCCATTTGTAAACTAGAAGAATACAGTTTTGTTGCCCAGCTTCTGAGTTGAGTGCACGGCGTGACACTGTGAGCTGCAGATTTCATTCGGAAGGTTTTTCGACTATGACCAACGTGTTGGTGTGAATTGTAGACTCAGAAAATGGCGCTGCTGGTTGTCGCGATAGTCTTGGTGCCCGTATGTGATTAAAATTGATCGTGAGTGCAACTGCTGATCTGTTGGTGACCTTTGCTAGTGCTACCATCCATGATGAAGTGCATTTCTAATGTCGGACTGTTTGTGTTAGCACTTCTGATGGCTACCGTATGCTTGTAATGCGTGTGTATGCTGAGACAGCAGTCTGCCAATCTTTCCACATTGGACTGATAAACATTCTGTGTGTTTTTCGTTGGAACAGGAGCGGAGCAACTATGAGGTGAAGCTATGAAGCTGAAACTCAAGATGACCAGATTACTAGATTACTTGTAATGCCTGAAATTTGTTGATGGAAATTTTCACTGTAGCATGTTTTTATCCCCAGTGAAGTTGAAGTGTATATTTTTTTTTTCTTAGCGATAAAGGTGGCACTTTTATTACAATTGCGGGTAATTTACTTGTTCATCTTAGTGATCTGGAGAGAATGTACGCGGGTTAAACTGATTTGCTTGGGATGTCCCGTTTTCAGCAAATATATTAGTGAATGTCCCGTTTTCAGCAAAACAATATTGCTGAATGTCCCGTTTTCAGCTCAAAATATTGCTGAATGTCCCGTTTTCAGTTCAAAATATTGCTGAATATCCCGTTTTCAGCTCAAAATATTGCCGAATGTCCCGTTTTCAGCTCAAAATATTTCCTAATGTCCCGTTTTCAGCTCAACATATTAGTAGTTATTTCCCCTTTTCCAGCTCAAAATATTGGTGAGTGTGTCCCGTTTTCAGCTCCGTATTTATGGTCACTATATTTATACATATAAACACATGACCCTTGTCCCGTTTTTTGCTGTACCAATGCCCTGTGTTTCTTAAAAAAAAAAATAGAATCAGCATACATTTGCGCTTGGAAACAACCACGTACTTCACAGGAAATCTGTCGACACATTCAAACAAACGCAACACAGGAAAAAAAAAAGCAAACGAGAGGGATGATTTACTAGGGTTTCTAATCACATTTCAACCATTTTCTGTTGTCTCTGTAAGCTCCAACTCCTTTTCCACGTCGCGCCATTTTCAAGTTCCAAGGGGAGGTAATACAAAACATTGAGCAGCTGTAGCAGCAAGTATGCAGGAGTTGTCGTTACTCAAAGCCACAGTCCTAGTTGTGCCTGCCCTGCTCCGAAAAGGGGTCTTTGGGTTCTTCAGGGGCATTCGAGTACTTCAGATGTCGAAAATAAATGATTGAGAAGATCAGACGAACTCAGTGAAATGGTTTTGTGGATGTGTGCAGGCGGGGTGACTGAGATCGCTCTACTCTGGTGGCGATAATGAAATGTAGATAGGCTGTTTTTATGTTAAGAGGGAAACGGGCAGAAATGTGAACATGCGATTGTGTCCTGTTATAGCTTGCCTGACAGCGCGGAAGTGCGGTGGAAGGTAATATCAACAAACAACAGATGAAATGGCAATACATCTTGATGTTTTCATATCACTTGCTGAAGTCTGCGGGTTCCCGCCCAAATCTGCCATGTAGTGTGCTTGCTGGACATTTTGGATAAATGAGCACAAAAAAGTTCCACAACTGACAACTCAACGGATGAAGCAGAGGCAAACATACTCTGCTTTTTAGATAAAATTACTCAGATAACTATCACCAATACACACACACACATATACACACACACACACACACACACACACACACACATATATATATATATATATATATATATATATATATATATATATATATATATATATAAATATAAAGACTGTACCGAATATTCACTTCGTATTCGCTTCGGGGCCGAATAGTGGACGTATTGACTATTCGGTATTCGGCCGAATAGTTGCGGTCGGGCCGAATACGAATAGTAGTTACTTTACACCCGCTCCTGCATACACGGCCTTAATGCTGACAACATGGAGCGATTGGTTTTGTTGAAAGCTAATGCAGCTTTCCTGCATTAACTAAGCTGTCAGTGACAATTTGCAAGTTTAGTTACTTGTTATAATACTTAGCATTCTCACATTCCTAATTATTAGTTACCACAGATTGACTGAAGGATGCAAAACATAAATTGTTTTTAAATGTTCACTATTCTGTACGAATACTAACTAGACATGGACAGAATATAAACTCAGGCCACATCCAAGTCGATAATATGAAAATCAAACGAACGGAAACATAAATGTACTTAGGTGCAAACTTCAAATGCTCCACCATGCTGAGAGAAGAAATACAATCTAGAATACAATCTAGAAATAAAGTATACTATGCCCTTCAACATCTGATAAAGTCAAAGTGTCTGTCTCGCAACACCAAGATCAAAATATATGAAACGTTTATAAGACCAGTCGTTTTATATGGCTCTGAAACTTGAAGCAGAAATAAAAGAGATGAGGTCTTATTACAGGTTTTCGAATACAGTCTTACTACAAATCTTTGGACCCATCAAAGATGCTAACAGCGGGGAATGGAGATTGAGAAGCAACAACGTAACACATAATCTGTTTAAATCACCATTGATCACTGGCATCATGATAGCTAACAGACTAAAAATAAATGGATGGGGTATATTGAAAGAATGTTAGATGACAGAAAAGTAAAAACTGTATACACATGAGAAAGGAATGGGCGTAGACCACGAGGCAGACAAAAAAGAAGTTCGAGAAATAATGTCCAGTCAGACCTGCAAACAACTTGTGTCTCAAATTGTGAAGAGAAGGTCAGTCAGAGAGATGAATGGAGACGAGTGATATCTGCTTCAAGGGCTCAGAATGCTGAAGAAGAAGATGACTATTCTGTGTTACTTTATGTGATGTAGAAGTTTAGCGTACATTTAATACAATGAATGTGTGTGTGTTTTTTTTTTAGATATATTTTATACACTGTACACTATTCGTATTCGTATTTGGCCTAATAGTTGTTCCCGTTTTTCGTATTCAGCCGAATAGTGAAAATCCCTATTCGGTACAGGCCTAATATATATATATATATATATATATATATATATATATATATATATATATATATACACACACACACACATACACACACACTCATAATTGAAGGCCTCTTATTTTAACAGTCTCGTGAATTACTTCTTGTGACTACAAATAGAATAATGTGTGTCTGCCAAAACTGCCAACTGCCAATTAATACCTTCATTTTACCACTTTTACAGTGTAGGATTGACGGCCGCATGACTAGTGCTGTCGCCACGGACTGTGCAGGTGAGGATTTTATTTTGCCCCCGACAGACACAAATATCCCCAGCCTACCCGAGGATTCGAACTGAGTCTCCAGTGTGTCTGCATTAACTTAAAATAACAGTAAGTCAGTATTTCATGTTTTCAGTCTCAATTGTTTCCTGACTAAAACAACGACAAAAGAGTTCTTGACTGAACGGCCACATAAAATACCGGAACAGACTTTTAGATATTTTATAAGTATACTAACAAACTTACATGTTTTATACGTATACTTACACACTTACATGTTTTATAGTATACTTACACACACATATTTTATACGCATACTTACACACTTACATGTTTTATACGTATACTTACACACTTACATGTTTTATACGTATACTTACACACTTACAAAAATACTTCCATGTTGGGAGCCGCCGCGGTGTAGTTGATAGATGCTTCCCTGCCTATCCAACTAGGGTGGGTTCAAATCTAAAAGAAGCCGGGCTTTTTTTTTTTAATGACCATGGTTCCCAACTCGACGCCACCTTTAATGCGTACAAAGAAAATTCATGGGAAGTAAAGGCGGCCGGCGTAACCACATTTCTCATCAAGTGCTGATTGGTCTATGTAATATAGGTCTACCACTTTAAGGCTTTGAAAAGGGTCAGCCCTCTCCCCCTTCCCCAATAATTTTGTATTAAAACTATGAGATCCGCTGTAACTATGGGACAACATTGTTTTTAATCTAAACTGTTTACCGAATAATAATAACTATAGTAACGATAAAATGCTGTGCAATAGGAAATAAATAAAGGAATATACTTGGAATTATGAGTTAATTTTGGCGTTGACCGGCTGTGGACTCCGGCAGAAAGTTATGGTAGTTCGTTCATATCTGGTTGTTCGGTCACTTCTGGTCTTTAGTCTTGTTCCAGAATGTGAATACCTCGTGCACATCCATTTTACAGATCTGACTTCGTTGTATGCAGACTGTTGGTCCCTCAGACAGATGCAATCTGACTTCGAAGGAAACCCAGTTCAACACCGTCCCTTATGCTTTTCTGACATAATTCAGGCAAACATAAGAAGGAAAACGGTGGGGGGGGGGGGGGGGCGGGGCGTGGGGATCTGAAGCGCCATCTACTGTTGTTCTTAGTAGGTGGTGAGGAAGGTGAGGTTAGAGGATTGGGCTGAACTCCCGTCCTCAGCTAACTAGTAAGGGTGGGGTGGGATAGAGTACCCCCCACCTCCCCCTCCTCCTCTTAGAGTCCCCGTTCCCCCATCTTCGTGTAGCAGTGCGAAAATATCTAGATTAAGACAGAAGTAGTTTTGGTAGCAAAATATTTCCGATTGGAGAATGACAGCAAATCATATTGTTTATCATGTAGCAAATATCTTGTCGTAGATCCCTCTGTTTACTATCGGATAAAAAGATTGCGGATCGTGCGGTTGTCATGTCCTCTGTCGAGGGTGTTTCCGTGTTTTGTGTTGACCGTCTTGTTGGTCTCCCCTTGCCTTCTCTCAGTAAAACATCAAATCTTTCCTGATTTTCTATCTTCTGAACGATTAGGGCCACACAGAAACTGTTCGCGATAGTACACATTGTCTGGACACAGGTCGGGGTGGGCAGGAGGGTGAATCTTACGCTTCTTTAGCCAAATGCAATCTTTAAAGAAGGTAACATTAGATTAGTATACTATTGTTGTTGCTGTTATCATTATCATTATTGTTATTGAATGTGCTGAATGTAAAAATATATAACAATATTTTTGAAATAATAAGAAATATTTAAACAAAAACTGTAAAAGATAATTTTTATGCTTGTTTACAGGATAGGTTGGGGTTTAGGGTGGGGTGGGGGGGGGGGTGGCTTTTAGTCCCCTTACAAAATTATTGTAGGCGGGGGGGGGGGGGGTCCTAAAGTTTGAACAAGGTCGCCATGTCACTCGATTTGTATCTGAGTTGTCCAGTCCGGTTCAAACAAAGCAGCCGGGTCATGACATAACGTCAATGTGACGCTCCACTTAATTATGGTGTTTCAAATAAAAATCGAGTTTCAAATAAAAATCGTGTTTTCATTACAGAAGTAAATATTTGGAAGTCCACACAAGCAATCAGTGGACAAGAAATCGGTTTTAACCACAATTAATAACTCAACGTTGCTACAAAAATAGACACATAAACAAACAGGGAGGAAAATCAAAGACTGGAAAAAAAAGTGGAAAAGGGGGGGGGGGGGGGAAATGATAATGATGATAATATAATAATAATAATAAAATAAAGAAAAAGAAGAAGAAGAAGAAGCAGATATGTGGTGAACGTAGATGGATTAATCAATTTGCTATTGTAAACATACACATACACACGGGCACACGTACACACATACACACGCATGCGAACATAAAATCTACACCCAGGCAAGCAGACACACACACATACACGCATAATGAAACATAATTGTGAAACTGGGCTGATGACTTTAGGCTGGAGACTGTGGGCTGATGACTTCAGGCTGGAGACTGTGGGCTGGTCACTTTAGGCTGAAGATTGTGGGCTGGAGACTGTGGGCTGATGACTTCAGACTGGAGACTGTGGGCTGGTGACTTCAGGCTGGAGACTGTGGGCTGGTGACTTCAGGCTGGAGACTGTAGGCTGGTGACTTCAGACTGGAGACTGTGGGCTGATGACTTCAGGCTGGAGACTGTGGGCTGGTGACTTCAGACTGGAGACTGTGGGCTGGTGACTTCAGACTGGAGACTGTGGGCTGGTGACCAGACTGGAGACTGTGGGCTGGTGACTTCAGGCTGGAGATTGTAGGCTGGTGACTTCAGACTGGAGACTGTGGGCTGGTGACTTCAGGCTGGATATTGTAGGCTGGTGACTTCAGACTGGAGACTGTGGGCTGGTGACTTCAGACTGGAGACTGTGGGCTGATAATTTTAGGCTGGAGACTGTGGGCTGGTGACTTCAGACTGGAGATTGTAGGCTGGTGACTTCAGACTGGAGATTGTAGGCTGGTGACTTCAGACTGGAGACTGTGGGCTGGTGACTTCAGGCTGGAGACTGTGGGCTGGTGACTTCAGACTGGAGACTGTGGGCTGGTGACTTCAGACTGGAGACTGTGGGCTGATGATTTTAGGCTGGAGACTGTGGGCTGGTGACTTCAGACTGGAGACTGTGGGCTGGTGACTTCAGGCTGGAGACTGTGGGCTGGTGACTTCAGACTGGAGACTGTGGGCTGGTGACTTCAGACTGGAGATTGTAGGCTGGTGACTTCAGACTGGAGACTGTGGGCTGGTGACTTCAGGCTGGAGACTGTGGGCTGGTGACTTCAGATTGGAGACTGTGGGCTGGTGACTTCAGACTGGAGATTGTAGGCTGGTGACTTCAGACTGGAGACTGTGGGCTGGTGACTTCAGACTGGAGACTGTGGGCTGGTGACTTCAGGCTGGAGACTGTGGGCTGGTGACTTGGGGCTGGAGACTGTGGGCTGATGACTTGGGACTGGCTACTGTGGGCTGTTGGCTTTGAACTGAAAACTGTGGGTTGGTGACTTGGGACTGGAGACTGAGGATTGGGACCGAATACTTTAGGTTGGAGACTGGATTGAGGCTGGGGACTAGACGATTGTTAGAGGGGGTGGGGGCTGAAACCAGTCAATGAAATCAGCAAAGCTGGGAAAGGACAGGAAGCTGGGGTTGAAGACTTGGGGTTGGAGATGGAGGTTAGAAGTTTTGGGACTATATGCTGGAGAAATGGGGCTGGAGACTGAGGGCTTGGGGTGGAGACTGAGGGCTTGGGGATGGAGACCGGAGGTTAGAGGCTAACGACTGAAGGCAGAATGATGAGAGCTGACTCATGACTGGGGTGTGGTAGCTGTGGGCTAAAGACTGTTGGCTAGAGAATTTAGGGTTGGGGGCTGTCGATCAGAGACTGTGGGGGGCGAGTGGCTTGGAACTTGCCCTGGCTGGAGAACGACAGTGTTTTGTTCAACAGTCGCGGTTACTGATAACTTCAGACCAGATTTTCTCTGCCAATCACCGGCGAGCACGGAAACTGTCGAATGGACCAAAGGGGACATGTCTGCACCTGGACGCCCTGGGGAACCAGAGTGTGTAGAAATGAGTCGCACTCTTTGACCCAGATTACCTCGGGAAGCGAGCTATAGAAAAATGAACCCATAAATTGTATCGATAATCAAGGAGCCATATTCAATCGGTCACAAGTTGTCTTGACTCGTCAATCATTATGGACAAGAATTGGCGAATACACCCACCCCCTCCCCCTTTAGCTCTTCCCTAAAGTTTACAAACGCTGCTAAATTGTGCCAGAAATTTACGGAAGCAACAATTACTTTTTTCGACTGCTCCTCTGCGGTCGGAGTCAATTTAATACCCACATATACATTATGCCGAGTTGCTACAATGACTTTAGCCCACTCCATTCATAGAGCTCTCAGTCGAGAGAATCAACGAATGAAATTTCGATTTTCTCTCAGTAGATTTAAGTGGCTTTTTTCGGTTAATTCCATTTCTCGCCAGTCACTGATTCTCTTTGACGATGTCCCGTTAATAATCTCCTGCACGTGTACAATACCTTCCCAAAGAGTGGCGCGAACGTCAGACCGTCACGTTGATTCACCAACAGAAAACGGTGTTGGCCCTAAACCGGCTCAGCCATTCATCCCGCCGCAGTCAATAAGTCAAGGCATGCTGGGACTTAGTGAGATGAGTGCACTGGCGTAGTTGCTCGGGTAGAGACAGGACAAAAGTCTCCGTCACATCTACTGTACACCGCAGTGCGTACGTCAGCTTTTCAAGCCTAACAAGCTTTCCACAACTATAGTCCATTTCAAAAGTTGTGCCTAAATTGAAAAATGTGTAACTCGGTAATGTTCGGTATCAATTGGTGAAATTTGAGCATGTAACCTGTTAATATTGACGTCCTTGTAGGAAAATGAGAGAGAGGTAGACACAGATAGGGAGAGATAGAGAGCTAGAGAGATATAGAGATGTAAAGGGAGATAGAGATAGAGAGAGAGAGAGAGAGAGAGAGATAGAGATGGGGAGAAAACACGAGAAAAACATAGATTACACCTGATCACCTGGTTTACTCAGAAGAACATAGATGTGATCAGTGTGTCAGCGATCATTGACCGCAGAGACTCCCAGACTTGACACAGGAGACTCCATAACCGGTGTGTGGTGCACCAGTCTGCTGTTTGGAGGTACGATTGAACGGGGTTTCCCGGATCTGTTGCTGTTGGAATCTTGTCCTTGAGATGTTAAATCTAAAGAATGCAGATCTGGTCCATTCAGCTACCAACACAATTGCATCTGTTTTTAGGGATCTCTCACCGAAGCACATTTGATCCCACATAGACACATCTCTCTCTCTCTCTCTCTCTCTCTCTCTCTCTCTCTCTCTCTCTCTCTCTCTCTCTCTCTCTCTCTCTCTCTCTCTCTCTTTCTATCTCTCTCTCTCTCTCTCTTCGGCCCCCCCCCCCCCCCAACAAACGAAATTTGGACCAGCCTACACGTGGAGGTTGAAACAATAAATCAACAACAACCATGACACCAACAGCCCAGGTAGTCAGTATTGTGTGCCTGTCCGTGCCGGGTTGACGACACTGTCAGCTGGCACAGATGTGGTCCAGCATGTCCGTGTCGGGTTGACGACACTGTCAGCTGGCACAGATGTGGTCCAGCCTGTCCGTGTCGGGTTGACGACACTGTCAGCTGGCACAGATGTGGTCCAGCCTGTCCGTACCGGGTTGACGACACTGTCAGCTGGCACAGATGTGGTCCAGCTTGTCCGTGCCGGGTTGACGACACTGTCAGCTGGCACAGATGTGGTCCAGCTTGTCCGTGCCGGGTTGACGACACTGTCAGCTGGCACAGATGTGGTCCAGCTTGTCCGTGCCGGGTTGACGACAATGTCAGCTGGCACAGATGTGGTCCAGCTTGTCCGTGCCGGGTTGACGACACTGTCAGCTGGCACAGATGTGGTCCAGCTTGTCCGTACCGGGTTGACGACACTGTCAGCTGGCACAGATGTGGTCCAGCTTGTCCGTGCCGGGTTGACGACATTGTCAGCTGGCACAGATGTGGTCTAGCATGTCCGTACCGGGTTGACGACACTGTCAGCTGGCACAGATGTGGTCCAGCTTGTCCCTGCCGGGTTGACGACACTGTCCGCAGGCACAGATGTGGTCCAGCCTGTCCGTGAAGTGGTTTCAATGTCCCCGCTAGAGGTTGCTGTTACACTTGACCTGGTTAGCAATGTACTTTATGACCCACCAACCTCACTAAACATGAGCCTTGACGTTCGGCCTGTGACGTCACCTCTTCCCTCTCCGTGCCATTCATGCAACAGGACTGTCCCCCTCGCTCCTCCCCTTTCAGTTGGTACATCAGGGCAGGGAAAAGGTTACCTCAGTTCTGTGTGTGGTGTGAAAGAAGACAGTGACACAGATGACAGTGTGGGGTGTGAGGGAACACAGTAACACTGACAGTCTGTTGTGTGAGGGAACACAGTAACACTGACAGAGTGTTGTGTGAGGGAAGACAGCGACACTTGCAGTGCGTGATGTGAGGGAAGACAGTGACACTGGCAGTCTGTTGTGTGAGGGAACACAGTAACACTGACAGAGTGTTGTGTGAGGAAAGACAGTGACACTGGCAGTGTGTTGTGTGAGAGAACACAGTACCACTGACAGTGTGTTGTGTGAGGGAACACAGTAACACTGACAGTGTGTTGTGTGAGGGAACACAGTAACACTGACAGTGTGTTGTGTGAGGGAACACAGTAACACTGACAATGTGTTGTGTGAGAGAAGACAGTAACACTGACAGTGTGTTGCTTCAGGGAACAAAGTAACACTGACATTGTGTTGTGTGAGGGAACAAAGTAACACTGACATTGTGTTGTATGAGGGAACAAAGTAACACTGACAGTGTTTTGTGTGAGGGATTACAGTAACACTGACAGTGTGTTGTGTGAGGGATTACAGTAACACTTACAGTGTGTTGTGTGAGGGATTACAGTAACACCGACAGTGTGTTGTGTGAGGGAACACAGTAACACCGACGGTGTGTTGTGTGATGGAACACAGTGACACTGACAGTCTGTTGTGTGAGAGAACACAGTAACACTGAGAGTGTGTTGTGAAAGGGAACACAGTAACACTGATAGTGTGTTGTGTGAATAAAGACAGTAACACTGACAGTGTGTTGTGTGAGGGAACACAGTGACACTGACAGTGTGTTGTGTGAGGGAACACAGTAACACTGACAGTGTGTTTTGTAAGGGAACACAGTAACACTGTCAGTGTGTTGTGTGAGGGATCAAAGTAATACTGACAGTGTGTTGTGTGAGGGAACACAGTAACACCGACATTGTGTTGTGTGAGGGAACACAGTAACACTGACAGTGTATTGTGTGAGGGAACACAGTAACACTGACAGTGTGTTGTGTGAGGGAACACAGTAACACTGACATTGTGTTGTGTGAGGGATTACAGTAATAACCGACAGTGTGTTGTGTGAGGGAACACAGTAACACTGACATTGTGTTGTGTGAGGGATCAAAGTAACACTGACAGTGTGTTGTGTGAGGGAACAGAGTAACACTGACAGTGTGTTGTGTGAGGGAACACAGTAACACTGACAGTGTGTTGTGTGAGGGAACACAGTAACTCTGACAGTGTGTTGTGTGAGGGAACACAGTAACACTGACAGTGTGTTGTGTGAGGGAACACAGTAACTCTGACAGTGTGTTGTGTGAGGGAACACAGTAACACTGACAGTGTGTTGTGTGAGGGAACACAGTAACTCTGACAGTGTGTTGTGTGAGGGAACACAGTAACACTGACAGTGTGTTGTGTGAGGGAACACAGTAACTCTGACAGTGTGTTGTGTGAGGGAACACAGTAACACTGACAGTGTGTTGTTTGAGGGAACACAGTAACACTGACATTGTGTTGTTTGAGGGAACACAGTAACACTGACATTGTGTTGTGTGAGGGATCAAAGTAACACTGACAGTGTGTTGTGTGAGGAAACACAGTAACACTGACACTGTGTTGTGTGAGGGATCAAAGTAACACTGACAGTGTGTTGTGTGAGGGAACAGAGTAACACTGACAGTGTGTTGTGTGAGGGAACACAGTAACTCTGACAGTGTGTTGTGTGAGGGAACACAGTAACACTGACAGTGTGTTGTGTGAGGGAACACAGTAACTCTGACAGTGTGTTGTGTGAGGGATCAAAGTAACACTGACATTGTGTTGTGTGAGGGATCAAAGTAACACTGACAGTGTGTTGTGTGAGGGAACACAGTAACACTGACAGTGTGTTGTGTGAGGGAACACAGTAACACCGACAGTGTGGTGTAGTCAAGATGCGTTTAAGGGAACCAAGACGGGACTCTCGTGCTTGCTACATAATCAATGTTTGATCTCTGGCCTTAAATAAACAACAGATATTTAGTTTCTAGATTCAGTTTAAGGAACAAAAATCAGTCACGTGTCTAAAGAAAACTTGATACGGACAATGAAGACATCACGATAGTAAATATGGTTACCTATATTGTATTCAGCATGATGGCGGGGGAGCAGGGTTTGGTAGAGGGATGGCTATATGCATTTTATGCTATTGCAATGTGTTGTGAACGAACGAACAAACTTTATTTTCAAAGGGTTACAAATTGGGCACGTAGGCCTGTCTGACATTCGGCCCTTCTAAGCACTCATTTTTCAGAGTACCAATGCCTGTTATCAATAATGCATGTTATGGATATAATAAAGACATATAAATTATATAATAATGCATACACACATCATGTGTACACAATCGTACACACTCACACACACGTATATTTATGATGTGGCATGTTGACTACTGGCACACCATGTCACTGTGTTGTGTTGTGAGATGTGACTTGTTGATTAATGCCACACCATGTCACTGTGATGTGTTGTGATATGTGGCGTGCTGGCTTCTGGCACACCATGTCACTGTAATGTGTTGTGAGATGTAACTTGTTGATTAATGGCACACCATGTCACTGTGATGTGTTGTGAGATGTGACTTGTTCATTAATGGCACACCATGTCACTGTGATGTGTTGTGAGATGTGACTTGTTCATTAATGGCACACCATGTCACTGTGATGTGTTGTGAGATGTAACTTGTTGATTAATGGCACACCATGTCACTGTGATGTGTTGTGAGATGTGACTTGTTCATTAATGGCACACCATGTCACTGTGATGTGAGATGTGACTTGTTGATTAATGCCACACCATGTCACTGTGATGTGTTGTGAGATGTGACTTGTTGATTAATGCCACACCATGTCACTGTGATGTGAGATGTGACTTGTTCATTAATGGCACACCATGTCACTGTGATGTGTTGTGAGATGTGACTTGTTGATTAATGGCACACCATGTCACTGTGTTGTGTTGTGAGATGTGACTTGTTGATTAATGGCACACCATGTCACTGTGATGTGTTGTGAGATGTGACTTGTTGATTAATGGCACACCATGTCACTGTGTTGTGTTGTGAGATGTGACTTGTTGATTAATGCCACACCATGTCACTGTGATGTGTTGTGATATGTGGCGTGTTGGCTACTGGCACACCATGTCACTATGATGTGTTGTGAAATGTGACTTGTTGATTAATAGCACACACGTCACCGTGATGTGAAATGTGACTTGTTGAATAATGGCACACCATGTCACTGTGGTGTGTTGTGAGATGTGACCTGTTGATTAATAGCACACCGTGTCACTGTGGTGTGTTGTAAAATGTGACTTGTTGATTAATAGCACACACGTCACCGTGGTGTGAAATGTGACTTGTTGATTAATGGCACACAATGTCACTGTGATGTGTTGTGAGATGTGACTTATTGACTACTGGCACACCATGCTACTTTGATGTTTTGGGGGGTATGACTTGTTGACTACAGACACTTTATGTCGCTTTGATGTTGTGTGAGGAATTACTTGTTGACTACATTTACTTTATGTCACTGTGATGTTTTGTGATGTGTGACTTGTTGACTACAGACACTTTATGCCACTCTAAAGTGTTGTGAGCTATGGCTTGTTGACTACTGTCACATCATGCCACTCTAATGTGTTGTGAGCCATGGCTTGTTGACTACTGGCACACCATGCCACTCTAAAGTGTTGTGAGCTGTGGCTCGTTGACTACTTGCACACAATATCACTTTTCTGTTGTTGCTTGAATCTAGTTCAGTGGATGATCAGACATTCCCGAGTGAGCTGTGACTGCAGTATGTTCAAGTACAGGTAACTGACATGTTATGTGTTCGAATCCTGAAACTTGTGTTCTGGACTTGTATTGTCAGTTGATGGTGTCCTAAGGGTTCCATTTGTTCAATCAGGTTCACTGGAAGTGAGTGCCAGGAAGGCGGCCATGAAGTAAACACGATGTGAAAGTCATTCAAGTGTAAAGATGGAAACAACATCTGGCTTCCCTTCACAACCTGGCATTTCATTAAAAACTCCATCTAAAAGCAGGAAATAGTAATCTTCAAGAAAAATCTGGCCCAGATACGTATGTTTGAGTGGTTTCACGGTGCGATGTTCGAGCACAGATAGGATTTATTTACATTTCTTCCATTAACATACCTAGAGGGGCAGACAGGCTGAAACATTCGAAGGCCAAATTTGTGCTCAGGTAAGAAGACAAACTGGTAGCCCATAGCGTGGAATACCTGACACGGAGAGACTACAAGGCCTTGGTTGTCATCTCTATGTGTTTGATGTCAAGGTGTGGTGTCACCGCAGGTAAATTCCGGTTGAATGACAATACAGGTGGGACATCGGGAGAGGCAGGGGTGGAGATGGGGTCGAGCAGTTTGTTAAGGAGGCGTGGGTGTTCCACCAAAGTGTGGATGGTGATTGGACGTAGAGAGTACTGTGCACTGGGTGATCCTACTACTAGAGGTTGTCAATGAATCTACGAGTACGGTAGTCGGTGAAAAACATTTTGGGGGGCTAAAAGTGACACATTTTTCTGTGATTTGATACAAACAGCAGGCTGTACTTTGGCGTCACTAAATCAAATGGCGACGACAGAGCGCTTCTGATGCCACTGACCTCGCTGGCTGGATGATCTAAGCTTACGAAACTGGTGCTATTCAGATAAGTCCAGAGCGCTTCTGATGCCACTGACCTCGCTGGCTGGATGATCTAAGCTTACGACACTGGTGCTATTCAGATAAGTCCAGAGCGCTTCTGATGCCACTGACCTCGCTGGCTGGATGATCTAAGCTTACGACACTGGTGCTATTCAGATAAGTCCAGAGCGCTTCTGATGCCACTGACCTGGCTGGCTGGATGATCTAAACTTACGAAACTGGTGCTATTCAGATAAGTCCAGAGCACTTTTCAGGCCATTGGCGCAGAAGCTACACCAGTGTTGCCACTTTTCTTTGACAGAAAACATGTAAAAACGGGTTTAAAATATCTAGAAACATCTAGATTAGAGTGGGAAAGCATCTAGAAAAAAAAACACATCTAAGTTAAACAAAAACAATTTACACAGCTACTGATACCCCATAGAATCATGTCCTTCTCTTCATTGATGTCGGTCTCACAAAATCCTCATTACCCCATGTCCTTCTCTTCATTGATGTCGGTCTCACAAAATCCTCATTACCCCATGTCCTTCTCTTCATTGATGTCGGTCTCACAAAATCCTCATTACCCCATGTCCTTCTCTTCATTGATGTCGGTCTCACAAAATCCTCATTACCCCATGTCCTTCTCTTCATTGATGTCGGTCTCACAAAATCCTCATTACACCATGTCCTTCTCTTCATTGATGTCGGTCTCACAAAATCCTCATTACCCCATGTCCTTCTCTTCATTGATGTCGGTCTCACAAAATCCTCATTACCCCATGTCCTTCTCTTCATTGATGTCGGTCTCACAAAATCCTCATTACCCCATGTCCTTCTCTTCATTGATGTCGGTCTCACAAAATCCTCATTACCCCATGTCCTTCTCTTCATTGATGTCGGTCTCACAAAATCCTCATTACCCCATGTCCTTCTCTTCATTGATGTCGGTCTCACAAAATCCTCATTACCCCATGTCCTTCTCTTCATTGATGTCGGTCTCACAAAATCCTCATTACCCCATGTCCTTCTCTTCATTGATGTCGGTCTCACAAAATCCTCATTACCCCATGTCCTTCTCTTCATTGATGTCGGTCTCACAAAATCCTCATTACCCCATGTCCTTCTCTTCATTGATGTCGGTCTCACAAAATCCTCATTACCCCATGTCCTTCTCTTCATTGATGTCGGTCTCACAAAATCCTCATTACCCCATGTCCTTCTCTTCATTGATGTCGGTCTCACAAAATCCCTCATTACCCCATGTCCTTCTCTTCATTGATGTCGGTCTCACAAAATCCTCATTACCCCATGTCCTTCTCTTCATTGATGTCGGTCTCACAAAATCCTCATTACCCCATGTCCTTCTCTTCATTGATGTCGGTCTCACAAAATCCTCATTACCCCATGTCCTTCTCTTCATTGATGTCGGTCTCACAAAATCCTCATTACCCCATGTCCTTCTCTTCATTGATGTCGGTCTCACAAAATCCTCATTACCCCATGTCCTTCTCTTCATTGATGTCGGTCTCACAAAATCCTCATTACCCCATGTCCTTCTCTTCATTGATGTCGGTCTCACAAAATCCTCATTACCCCATGTCCTTCTCTTCATTGATGTCGGTCTCACAAAATCCTCATTACCCCATGTCCTTCTCTTCATTGATGTCGGTCTCACAAAATCCTCATTACCCCATGTCCTTCTCTTCATTGATGTCGGTCTCACAAAATCCCTTCTCTTCATTGATGTCGGTCTCACAAAATCCTCATTACCCCATGTCCTTCTCTTCATTGATGTCGGTCTCACAAAATCCTCATTACCCCATGTCCTTCTCTTCATTGATGTCGGTCTCACAAAATCCTCATTACCCCATGTCCTTCTCTTCATTGATGTCGGTCTCACAAAATCCTCATTACCCCATGTCCTTCTCTTCATTGATGTCGGTCTCACAAAATCCACATTACCCCATGTCCTTCTCTTCATTGATGTCGGTCTCACAAAATCCTCATGATAAACTTAGATTGGATGATGAAGAAGCTTCAGATCCAAAATGACTCTGGTAACTTCAGCTGTTCCAATTTCTTTTAATACACAATCAGGGCTGATAGCTGATAAGTTGAACAGCATTTTCATACTCTCATCTGGCCAAATTTTATTGTCAAGAAAGCATTTAGGAGGTCAAACTTCATCTATTTCTTAGTTTAGATTTGATATAATTCCTAGCACTGAAAACTCTTTCTACGTCAGCATTTAAATGGAGTAGTACCATGACAGACATGGCACATTCAAAGAGTTTACAGAATGGACTGTTTCCTGGGGCATCTTTAAATTGTCTCACTTTACTCCAAAATGCTTCAATTTCTGTTTTGTTTGTCCGGTCAACCAAGTTTATTTTGGTTAACTGATATTCTGCTTTGCCACACTATTATCTATAGCCCCTAAAATAATGTTATATCCTTTAATTGCTCAAGTATGTTGCTCACAGAAAAGAGTGAAATATTTCTTAATACATCTAGATTTTCAGCAAGTCTCTGCTTCAGTTGCTTGAATAATGAGTTAAGGAAATCTTCACAGCGTTTTCTTAAGTTGTTCTCTCCATTCTCTGCTGACAGTCCGTTTGTTTTTAAAACATCAATTTTTGATTAGCACTCTGTAGTGCAAGTGAGCAAATCAGCTTTAGAAGTTGGCAACGCCAGTCTTTTACCAAGTGAGTGAAATAGCAAAGTGAGATCGTCAAATAATTTAACTTTATCAACATGTTTAGATTCGAACAGTTTATTAACTGTTTGCACTTCCATTAGAATAGGTTTAAAAAGAGAAAGAATGCTAAATTATTTTCATCACTGTACATTCCATATAGTATTTCAGCTGTGTAGCACTTTTCACTTTGTCTTGTTATTTCAAAGTGTGTCTTCAACTCCAACCATTGGTTCACAATTCTTTCTACAACTGGTTGAATGATTAACCATCCAGTTTTGCAATCTGACAGAATTTTCAGTGGTGCGAAACCACCATTTAATGCTTTATATAAGTTATTGTATTGCTGTTATCTGACAGATGATTTGGAAAACCAGTTATGAGTTTCAGCAATAAGGTATTCCAATTCCTGGGTAAACATTTAGATGAAGCATGTGATAATGCTGGCTGCAAGGAACTTGCTTGCTGCTTGCTTCTTGTAAAAGAAAAAAGCTGCAAGGAATGACACATACATTTCATAAGGATCAAAGATGGGATATCTTCCTTCATTTTGGCATCAACGCCATTGTTGATACCAATCATCACCCAGGCATTTCGGTATCAATTGCAGGAAAATTCTTCATCTTATTATTTGCTGATCAAAAACCTCTTTAATTCACGAGCTATACTTTCTGTATCACACTTTTCCAATTAAACTAGTCCAAGATATGTAGAAACTACTTTGTCTGTATTGTTGCTGTAATATATAATACACACACCAAGCACTTTCAGTACAGACAAGTCATTCGATTCGTTTAATAAAAAATTATATTTATTTGTAGAAATATCAGTGATCAAATCTTTTTCATAGGGAGAAAATAAAGTATTTATTATAATATGTGTGCACTTGCTGCGATGCCTTTTTACGTCATCAGTAACTTCACTGTCAGAAATAGTTATTGTAAACAAATCAATCAAATGGTCACAGTTTTAAATTGCACAATGGCAACTTGAAAAACATCAACTTTTGATAACCCTTCTTCTTCTTCTTCTTCTTCTTCTTCTTCTTCTTCTTCTTCTTCTTCTTCTTCTTCTTCTTCTTCTTCTTCTTCTTCTTCTTCTTCTTCTTCTTCTTCTTCTTCTTCTTCTTCTTCTTCTTCTTCTTCTTCTTCTTCTTCTTCTTCTTCTTTTTCTTCTGTGTTCGACATCAGTCATGCTACACATTGAGTCCCGTCTGGGTCAAAATTAGGATTGTGCGTTGAAGGTCACCCATTAATCGGTGTAGTTCTAAAAACAGATGTCAGCGATGTCATGTTTTCGAATGGAACTGCAGTTTTATGCTTTTTAGTCTTTAAGTCTTGTATTTTCACTTAATTTCACACTTGCAGTACTTACAACGAGCTTCAGTCGTTTCCCCATGAACTGCCAATCCAATCTTTAATTATGTCATCATGCAGCAACTCTTTTTGCTCATAATGCTTTACTTTTAGCATATTGAAAGATTTTTTCAAAGTGGAAGACACAAATGAAGATAAGCAGTTATTTTTAAAAAAAAAAATCGCACGAAAAAGAACCAGGAAGTCAGCATCACAGATATAATTCACAACACAGCGCGGTTTCCCATCAAACATAGTATTTTTTAGCGCGCTCTTAATCAGTACCGGGGCTGCCAGATTGTTGAGCGTTGACCCCAGGCAGTTCAAATTTTAAGTAAACGCATTTACCACAATGTACGCGCCCAGATCAAAACAACAAATGTGCAATAAAAATTTTATAAAGTAACCCATGAAGGTTAAGGCTGGGAGAGCACGCAAAACCTTCCAGCCTAGCATATGATAACACAATATCCAGCTTAAGAATGGAGGTGGAGGCAGTCACTGTAGCTTTCCGCTGGTTAGAGAACACAACACACACATCATGATTGTAACTGACTCAGAAAGCATGCTGACAATCAGTACAGGTATGCTTCGTACAGAGTGGCATGCTTCGCTGCGGAGGACACGGGTGAGGAGTATTGTCTATAATTTTTCACCAGGAGACGCCGATGTGTTGGGAAATGAACAGAGGAACAGACTGGCTGGCTCGGCACAACTTGGTGGAATACTGCTACAAGATAGGGCAGACGTGGTAAGTGCCTTGTGGGAGAGTGTACGGTTCGGAGGAGCAGGTGGATCACCGCGGTCTGGTGAGATTGATGCAGCGGGGAGTGACGAGAGGTTCTGGCAGATGATCGAGGCTCAGAGGAAAGGCAAGACGGACGTTTTATCAGAATGTTACTGGCACCATTAGTATCGGAACTCTTCGCTGGCTGCTGAAGATGGGGGCGGAACGCTTATGGAAATGCCCCTAGTGCTGTGATGTCAGTTTTTGCATCAACTCAACTCAACTCACCTCATACAGTAATTAGTAGGCACGCTACTGTCATTCTAACAAAGCGAGGTAGTCGGGGTCATACTGATTAGGGTAGACCACCTAGAGAGTTTGACTGTCAACATTTGGAAATTTAGTTTGATAATTAAGTGTGATCCGTTATTTTTTTCTCCAAAAGTGCACAATGCACAGTGCACAGCCTGCCTCCAAGCTACGAATACTACAATAGGACTTTACCAGAATAGCACAGACTATATATAATAATACTACCGTAGACGCGTTGTGAAATCCACGTCCAGCTGTATCTTTCAGTCCTGCCAACTGAACCACGGTACATTTTCGGAGAGTCCCCCTCGAAAATAGGTTACTGGCATCGTTTCCATGTTGCATTGTGTGACATCTTAATATGTTTACAAAGTCCTGTGTTCTAAACGTATTCATATTACAAATCTACAGGCGGATATTGTAAAGTGGATATACAGCAATTTTAATTTTGATTTTAATTCACGAAAGACAGTCGTGTTGTGATGTGTGTGTCACTGTTTCTAGTCAGTAGTTCGGATTTTTGGGAACTGGCTGTTTATTACTTTTCTACTTTAAATGTAGAAATCCTATTTTTAGGGATAAAACAAACAGGTAATTTAGAAGCCATATCTGGAGAATATTGACAGTTGTCAGATGCAAACTATCTTGTGTTGGAAGAAAACTTTCTTTCATATTGACTGTGCATAAATGGTGCAACCACACTGTGGATAAATTGTGTCAAGATATTTCGGAGCTCTAGGTAAGTGGATGAAAATAATATTTAATTTACTACCTAACCTCTCACAGCAAGTCACTCTTTGCCTCTTTACTAATTGTTGACTAGCAGTATAATTATATGTTGTAGCAGTACACTTATAATATTAATCCTTAACCATTTGACTTATGCTTCGCGAACACTGGCTGTAAACTCTTGCGGAAACTTCTATTAGTTAATCAACTTCTTTTGCATATTTGCAGTTGTACGGTCTGTGTTAATTTTTGTAAACTGGCTTTTGCTTTGCTTCGCGAACACTGGCTATAAACTCTTGTGGAAACTTCTGGTTGCTCATTGAATTCTTTTGCATATTTGTAGTTCTACGGCCTGTTAATTTTTGTAAACTGGCTTTTGCTTTGCTTCGCGAACACTGGCTGTAAACTCTTGCGGAAACTTCTGGTAGTTAATCGACTTCTTTTGCATATTTGTAGTTGTACGGCCTGTTAATTTTTGTAAACTGGCTTTTGCTTTCCTTCGCGAACACTGGCTGTAAACTCTTGCGGAAACTTCTGGTAGTTAATTGACTTGTTTTGCATATTTGCAGTTGTACGGTCTGTTAATTTTTGTAAACTGGCTTTTGCTTTGCTTTGCAAACACTGGCTGTAAACTCTTGTGGAAACTTCTGGTAGTTAATTGACTTCTTTTGCATATTTGCAGTTGTACGGTCTGTTAATTTTTTGTATACTGGCTTTTGCTTTACTTCGCGAACACTGGCTGTAAACTCTTGCGGAAACTTCTGGTTGTTCATCCACTTCCTATGCATATTTGTTACCGAAAAATTCGCAATGGTAAGGAAATGATTTCATCCAACAAGATGAAACTGGACAAATTTGTTTGTGCTGTTTGTACCTTGAGGATACAAATTTAGTAGTGCTACAAGTACTGTTAAGAAAACTACTCTGGGTGAAAAAAGTATTGCATATATCAATTTCATACTGATTGTGCTTGTTTACTAATTATTAAATAACAGTATAATTATATGTTGTAGTAGTCTACTAATAATTATAATAATAATAACAATGAATTATTTATATTTGTGTTATGTATGATATGTGTAGGTTTCATAGCAGTATTTTTATGCGCTAAATTTGATAAAGTACAAATGTCACCCCTCCCCTCTCCTTCTCCACCCCCCCCCCCTTTCCTCTGATGCAACAATACCCTATCAGAATCAAAGAGTAAGCACTGATATTTCTTTACTTTTGCTGGAACAACTTTTAGTTTACATCTAAACGTTATTGATGTTTATGTTCATGTTAACTGTAGCAAAAGCATTTTTGTTTGTCTGTAAAAGCCTTTATTGTTATATTTATTCAGCACACTTATTTACCTTAAAAATGACGTATAGTTCTCAAAAATATGTCGCAAATTAATGAAACTGTAGTTTAATTTGTGTATACATCTCCTCGATAAAAACTATTAACACAGAAGGACTCAATTCTTGCACAAGTACGGGAATCCCCGTTGACCCAGTTGGCCTATTTATATCTAAAGATGACCGTGATGAAATCCTACATTTAAATTCGACTAATTCAAGAGGTGAGGCAAAGTTGTTAGCGTTGGATAGGACACACAGAAAATGAGATAAGAAAATTACTAGACGGGCTCTACCCTCGAACCCACAGTGGTATAGAAATAAAAGCCGACCCTAAGGAAAAAGTGCTCATGGAGAAGGGAACTAGGAGTGAAGGTAAAAAGATGCCCGGAGATCGTTAGCTTGCATCTGTGTCTGTCTTTCCTTTCATGAAGCATCATAGGAATAATTTGCTTCCGTCCTTTCTTTTACGCCATTGTGTGCCCAGTTTTCAATCACTTTCTTTGGGTAGACAAGTTAGGATGTCACCAGGTCACGATAAATACCAGCACAGACAGCACAGCATCGCACAGATGTCTCATACAGACAACACATCATAGCACAGACGTCTCATACAGACAACATATCATAGCACAGACGTCTCATACAGACAACATATCATAGCACAGACGACTCATACAGACAGCACAGCATAGCACAGACGACTCATACAGACAGCACACCAAATCACAGACGTCTCATACAGACAACACAGCAAATCACAGACGTCTCATACAGACAACACAGCAAATCACAGACGTCTCATACAGACAACACAGCATAGCACAGACATTACAGCGCAGCTCACACAGACAACACATACATCATAACACAGACAGCACAGCCTATGCATACAGCACAGACATCATAGCAGTCACATCTCAGCACTGTCCATATAGCCATCACAGACTTCATAGCACAGCACATATCGACAGAACAAACATCATAGCACAGACATGACAACACAGCTCATACAGACAGCAACACCTCATATCTCAGACATCACAGCACAGCCTAGCACTGACAGCAGAGATAACACCGAGTATTGAGCACAGCCTAGCACAGACAGCAGAGATATCACCTCGTATTGGGCACAGCTAGCACAGACAGCAGAGATAACACCTCGTATTGGGCACAGCTAGCACAGACAGTAGAGATACCGCGATTTGGGCACAGCCTAGCACAGACAGCAGCTTTGACAACTTAATTGCGTGGCACGTGATTAAAGCATGGTGAAACACGTTTATAGGCCGAGAGCTGAGACGTTATAACTTCCCGTGTAGGTTCCGGGGCTTTATTATGTGGGGGAGGGGTAGACCCACTGCCTACCCAAAGCATGTCGTAAGAGTCGACTAATTGGCAGCTTCCTTTAAAATCGGAGTGCATCTGCCTGAGAGGCAAGGCACCAGCAGTCTGCATACAAATGAGTCAGATCTGTAAAACGGATGCAAACGCAACACTCAGGTTCTGGAACCCGACGGCAGTCCAGAAGTGGACGAACAACCAGAACTTTCCGCCAGAGTTTACAGATGGTGAAGAAGAAGAGGAAGCAGAGACGGTATAATTAACTTCTAGTGTGAACAACAGTGGTTCCTCGGAGTGGCTGCTGCATCGCAGGACTGAGCAGGCATGAAAATGTTTTATGTACAGTGACGTGATAATATAACGTATCATAACATGAAGCACAGTGCCACGTAGCATAGTACATTTATCACAGCACATTTATCACAGCACATTTATCATAGCAAAAAGGTCTGTCTAGTTTGGAATGTTACATCGCTAGGCTTGAAGTATCTCATTGTTAACTACATCCCTAGAAACACAAAAATACACCCGCGTGTGTATACTCAGTGATTCAATGAGTATGATCCGGAGGGTTCAGGCAGGTTCAGTGCGAAGACAATGGCTTGAATCATTACAGAAGTCCACTGTGCGTAGAGTCACCTTTATTTTTGTTCCGGGACACGCAGGCGTCGATGGAAATGAAACAGCTGACAGGTTGGCTGGATCAGCTATCACTACCGACGGTCAGCCTATGGATCATGCTGATATTATCAATGCCCTCAGAGAAATGGGAAGGATAGAGGACTTTGGTGGCAGTGAATCCACATCACTCGCCAGAATGGCAGACTTGGGAATTAAGATCGGCACAGCAAAAAATGAGACGCACACCAGACACGTCAGAAGACTTGTTAATCAACATAGAACTGGTACTATTAGCCATCGGACGTTGGGGTTCATACTGAGGGGAGGATCTAAGCACCTATGGACATGTCCGGAGTGCAATGATGATAACCCAACTAACTAACTAACTAACTAACTAACTAACTAACTAACTAACTAACTAACTAACTAACTAACTAACTAACTAACTAACTAACTAACTAACTAACTAACTAACTAACTAACTAACTAACTAACTCCCTAGGCGTGAAGTATCTAAATGTTAACAAACACCAGACCAACAGCCAGGGAGTATACGTCACTGAAAAGTAAAAAGAATTTGTGGCAGTGATCAAACGACGAGTCGGTCTCTAGAAACGTGTCGCAGGTACGTGATTTTCTCACCTGAAGCGTTTAACGGCCGGAGTAAATCGTCCAGGCCCTGTCCCAGGACACACTCAATAAAAGTCAGTCCCACGAAGCTGCACTCAGTGTCTGCTCGAGCACCGGCTCGATGACGTTGGTGATAGTTGCCCGCCCGCACTGGTAGCGTCTTCACATCGGTGTTTCTAGCTCCTGGGTTCGATGCTGACATTCAGTGTTTACATTTCTCCTTCTAGGTATCTGCCGTGTTGTAGCAGCTAGATGCTTACCTAGGATTCCGAATTTCGTGGGTTCCAAATCGAAGTGATAGTTTTTTTCTTGTTCAGACATTGCTTTTGCTCCCAGGTCGACCCAGCCGTAAAGCGGTACCAGATAAAGCTCTATGAAATAAAGGCGGCCTGAGTAATCTCCACCAAATCACCCACCGAGTGCTAAGTGGTCTCAATCTAGCTGAAACAGAATATATACTGATTAACATGTGACAAGCTCGTCAAGGCGTGAGAAGAATTAACTCCCTGCAGCAATGAGATAGCTCTAAACTTCCTTCAACAATGAGATAGCTCTAAACTCCGTGTAGCAATGAGATAGCTCTAAACTCCATGCAGCAATGAGATAGCTCTCAACTCCCTGCAGCAATGAGATAGCTCTAAACTTCCTTCAACAATGAGATAGCTCTAAACTCCGTGTAGCAATGAAATAGCTCTAAACTCCATGCAGCAATGAGATAGCTCTCAACTCCCTGCAGCAATGAGATAGCTCTCAACTCCGTGTAGCAATGAGATAGCTCTAAACTCCATGCAGCAATGAGATAGCTCTTAACTCCGTGTAGCAATGAGATAGCTAAACTTCTTGCAGCAGTGAGATAGCTCTAAACTTCCTGCAGCAATGAGATAATTCTAAACTCCCTTCAACAATGAGATAGCTCTAAACTCCCTCCAACAATGAGATAGCTCTAAACTCCCTTCAACAATGAGATAGCTCTAAACTTCCTGCAGCAATGAGATAGCTATAAACTTCCTTCAACAATAAGATAGCTCTAAACTCCGTGCCACAATGATATATCTCTAAACTCCCTGTAGCAATGAGATAGCTCTAAACTCAGTGCAGCAATGAGATAGCTCTAAACTCCGTGCCACAATGAGATAGCTCTAAACTCCGTGTAGCAATGAGATAGCACTAAACTCCCTGCAGCAATTAGATAGCTCTAAACTCCATGCCACAATGAGATAGCTCTAAACTCCGTGCCACAATGAGATAGCTCTAAACTCCCTGTAGCAATGAGATAGCTCGAAACTCTGTGCCACAATGAGATAGCTCTAAACTCCCTTCAACAATGAGATAGCTCTAAACTTCATGCAACAATGAGATAGCTCTAAACTCCCTTCAACAATGGGATAGCTCTAAACTCCCTGTAGCAATGAGATAGCTCAAAACTTCCTGCAGCAATGAGATAGCTCTAAACTCCCTGCAGCAATGAGATAGCTCTAAACTCCCTTCAACAATGAGATAGCTCTAAACTCCCTTCAACAATGAGATAGCTCTAAACTCCCTTCAACAATGAGATAGCTCTAAACTCCATTCAACAATGAGATAGCTCTAAACTCCCTTCAAAAATGAGATAGCTCTAAACTTTCTTCAACAATGAGATAGCTCTAAACTCCCTTCAACAATGAGATAGCTCTAAACTCCCTTCAACAATGAGATAGCTCTAAACTCCCTTCAACAATGAGATAGCTCGAAACTGTGCCACAATGAGATAGCTCTAAACTCCCTTCAACAATGAGATAGCTCTAAACTTCATGCAACAATGAGATAGCTCTAAACTCCCTTCAACAATGGGATAGCTCTAAACTCCCTGTAGCAATGAGATAGCTCAAAACTTCCTGCAGCAATGAGATAGCTCTAAACTCCCTGCAGCAATGAGATAGCTCTAAACTCCCTTCAACAATGAGATAGCTCTAAACTCCCTTCAACAATGAGATAGCTCTAAACTCCCTTCAACAATGAGATAGCTCTAAACTCCATTCAACAATGAGATAGCTCTAAACTCCCTTCAAAAATGAGATAGCTCTAAACTTTCTTCAACAATGAGATAGCTCTAAACTCCCTTCAACAATGAGATAGCTCTAAACTCCCTTCAACAATGAGATAGCTCTAAACTCAGTGCAGCAATGAGATAGCTCTAAACTCCGTGCCACAATGAGATAGCTCTAAACTTCCTGCAGCAATGAGATAGCTCTAAACTCCGTGCAACAATGAGATAGCTCTAAACTTCCTGCCACAATGAGATAGCTCTAAACTCCGTGCCACAATAATATAGCTCTAAACTCCGTGCCCCAATGAGATAGCTCTAAACTCCGTGCAACAATGAGATAGCTCTAAACTCCGTGCTACAATGAGATAGCTCTAAACTCCGTGCCACAATGAGATAGCTCTAAACTTCCTGCAGCAATGAGACAGCTCTAAACTCCGTGCAACAATGAGATAGCTGTAAACTCCGTGCCACAATGAGATAGCTCTAAACTTCCTGCAGCAATGAGATAGCTCTAAACTCCGTGCAACAATGAGATAGCTCTAAACTTCCTGCCACAATGAGATAGCTCTAAACTCCATGCCACAATGAGATAGCTCTAAACTTCGTGCTACAATGAGATAGCTCTAAACTTCCTGCCACAATGAGATAGCTCTAAACTCCGAGCAACAATGAGATAGCTCTATACTCCGTGCAACAATGAGATAGCTCTAAACTCCGTGCCACAATGAGATAGCTCTAAACTTCCTGCCACAATGAGATAGCTCTAAACTCCATGCCACAATGAGATAGCTCTAAACTCCGTGCTACAATGAGATAGCTCTAAACTTCCTGCCACAATGAGATAGCTCTAAACTCCGTGCCACAATGAGATAGCTCTAAACTCCGTGTAGCAATGAGATAGCACTAAACTCCCTGCAGCATTTAGATAGCTCTAAACTCCATGCCACAATGAGATAGTTTTAAACTCCGTGCCACAATGAGATAGCTCTAAACTCCCTGTAGCAATGAGATAGCTCTAAACTCCGTGCCACAATGAGATAGCTCTAAACTCCCTTCAACAATGAGATAGCTCTAAACTTCCTGTAGCAATGAGATAGCTCAAAACTTCCTGCAGCAATGAGATAGCTCTAAACTCCCTGCAGCAATGAGATAGCTCTAAACTCCCTTCAACAATGAGATAGCTCTAAACTCCTTTCAACAATGAGATAGCTCTAAACTCCCTTCAACAATGAGATAGCTCTAAACTCCCTTCAACAATGAGATAGCTCTAAACTCCCTTCAACAATGAGATAGCTCTAAACTCCCTTCAACAATGAGATAGCTCTAAACTTCCTTCAACAATGAGATAGCTCTAAACTTCCTTCAACAATGAGATAGCTCTAAACTCAGTGCAGCAATGAGATAGCTCTAAACTCCGTGCCACAATAAGATAGCTCTAAACTTTCTGCAGCAATGAGATAGCTCTAAACTCCGTGCAACAATGAGATAGCTCTAAACTTCCTGCCACAATGAGATAGCTCTAAACTCCGTGCTACAATGAGATAGCTCTAAACTCCGTGCCACAATGAGATAGCTCTAAACTTCCTGCAGCAATGAGATAGCTCTAAACTCCGTGCAACAATGAGATAGCTGTAAACTCCGTGCCACAATGAGATAGCTCTAAACTTCCTGCAGCAATGAGATAGCTCTAAACTCCGTGCAACAATGAGATAGCTCTAAACTTCCTGCCACAATGAGATAGCTCTAAACTCCATGCCACAATGAGATAGCTCTAAACTCCGTGCTACAATGAGATAGCTCTAAACTCCGAGCAACAATGAGATAGCTCTATACTCCGTGCAACAATGAGATAGCTCTAAACTCCGTGCCACAATAAGATAGCTCTAAACTCCGTGCAACAATGAGATAGCTCTAAACTTCCTGCCACAATGAGATAGCTCTAAACTCCATGCCACAATGAGATAGCTCTAAACTCCGTGCTACAATGAGATAGCTCTAAACTTCCTGCCACAATGAGATAGCTCTAAACTCCGAGCAACAATGAGATAGCTTTAAACTCCGTGCAACAATGAGATAGCTCTAAACTCCGTGCTACAATGAGATAGCTCTAAACTCCGTGCTACAATGAGATAGCTCTAAACTCCGTGCTACAATGAGATAGCTCTAAACTCCGTGCAACAATGAGATTCACGCACAACCTCTGTGTCCATGACTATTCTATAAAACTAGGTGACCAACCTGCCGTATCCTGTTATATTTATGGTCTGATTGATCTGTGCCTTGTTTAGTTAAGATTGTAGTAAGGGTTCTGGCATTGTTTCACTAACCAGATCAATTGTCCCTTCCCTCTGTCTGGATTCCATTGTACTCCTGTTGTTCTTGGCGTCTCTCTGTTATCTTCTGGTTCGATGGGCTGGCCATATTGTTCGAATGCCTGATTATCGGCTCCTACAAATCTTTAATAGTAAGATACATAAACGTTGACGTTCTCACTGTGGCCAGAAAAAAAAAAAAACGAACGTTTCAAGGACACACTAAAGGCATCATTGATAACCTTGAGTACAAACCCTGACACCTGGCAGGCTGCAGCACACGACATAACTTCATGGGGCACATAAATCCGACATGGTGCAGCGATCTGCGAGGCATTTAGAACTAGGGCAGCTGAACCGCAAAGAGAGGCCTTAAAGAACCGTCATCTACCGTTCATCTACAGACACTATGTCCTGCCTTCAGTGTCCTAGACTCTTCAGGTCACGTGTTGGACTTATAAGTCACCTCCGGACTCACAAACATTCAACTGCAGTTTCATGACAGATGAAAGAAACAGTGATCCTCATCACTTGTGACGGACGAACGAACGAACGAACGAACGAAGGAACGAACGAACAAACGAACGAACAAACGAACGAACGAAGGAACGAACGAACGAACAAAGGAACGAACGAACGAAGGAAGGAACGAACGAACGAAGGAACGAACGAACGAACGAAGGAACGAACGAACGAAGGAACGAACGAACGAAGGAACGAACGAACGAATATAGTCCGGCTAAAATGTTTTAAAGGTGAGACAGGGGACTTTGCGGTGTTAGCCTCCAACTTCCTGCCTGTCCTGACTGTCTAACTGCCTGCCAGCCTGCCTGCGTGCCTGTGTGCCTGCCAGCCTCCTGTGTGCCTGCCTGCGTGCCTACTCACTGGTGCATGTCATAAGCTGCCAGTGAACCAACACATCTGATTAAAATATTAGGAGAGAGTAAAAGTAAAAAACCGCCGTCATTACTCATTTTCTAGAAACATCTACAAAGGACAACAAAAGAACAGCCAGTGAGTCTTTGTATGTCGTTCTGTTGTTCTTTGTGTGTATAAGTGTTGTTGTTAGTGTGGGTGTTGTTGTTAGTGTGGGGACGCTTGTTGCAGGCAGTGACGGGCCACACAAGGCCACTCAGGTTGTTGATGCTGTGCCACAAGCCAAGATGCTCGTTTATTTAAATGTGAAGTGAAGTGCTGCAGACAGAAGATCCTGGCTTAATTGTTTTATTTGACAGAAGGCTCTGTATAAACACATCTTTCAGCGAGTACACATTTCACATTTTTGCTTCGACAGGTGCGCGCGCGCCACTGCAGCAGCGAGGTGAACCAGGACAGTTAACCCCAGGTCCCTGGGTTGTCTTGAAGCCAGCAGACCCAACTGCCAATCAATCTCAGTGACTCCGCCTACTGGCCCTACTCGTCACCGCCCAATTCCTCCCAGAAAAGTGTATTTTTCAAAGACCTGGCCTTGAAGTCGTGGCAACAAGGAAGAAAATACACGTGTAATGACCGGACACTCACGAATTCACTTATGTCCATGGCTTAACAGTTCAAAGCTCGCCAGGCAAAGCGGGTTTTCAACCTGTGTCGTAGGGAAGTTTCAAGGGAAAAAACGGTGGCGGGGAGAAGGATGGGTAGTTAAACAATTCTGAAATATTAAGTTTTTTTTTTTTTTTTTTCAAGTTGATTATAAATTGAAGATCTTTCAAAACTGTTTAAAAAAATTAATAAATAAATCTAGCGACGCTTTTGTTTACATGAGCAGTTTTCCCATCTAGCGTTAGGAATCTAATTACAGTAATAGGAAAACACAGTTCTTGTTGATAGTGCTGTCGGCTTTCATTTTGTCATCATGCTTTCAATAATTTTGTTTTAATTTGAAAAAGGGGGGAGGGGGTGGAGAGTTATTATTTACTGCTTATTCAAGACAGGTTAACATTACCCAAACCTCCCTGAACAGATTTAGCCCAGTCCATTTACACACTATGTCACTTTTCATTCATAGTTTATTATGATCGCCAACTTTCGTGGAGGTTACAGGGGTGTCCTACTGTTTGCTCGACAAGCTTTCTGCGTTGTCTTTCATTTACGTTTTCTATCCGAGAAAGAGAATGCTTGTGACATAGGTTGCAGCACTCTTGGAGAGCGAGCGAGAGAGAGAGAGAGAGAGAGAGAGAGAGAGAGAGAGAGAGAGAGAGAGAAAGGAGGGGGGAGGGGAGGTGTTGTGTTAAGGCCAGTGCTGTATGTTTTTGGAGCGTTAAAAGCGCTTACGTGCTGGAGTATACTACACGCGATATCAACGGTATCGGAAACATCACCCCCCCCCCGTAACCTTCTGTAAAGTTAATGAGGCTCAGCAACTACCAGTCCAAAGTGACCGAATATATACACAGGCGGGACTAACTCTGTTTGTGGAGATTTGCTTCATGTTTACCTCAAAAAGAGGTCCTGTTTAAGATTCCCGGCCATCTACACACCGTGTGATCTTTCATTCATACTTCCACTGACTATTCTATCTCAGAGGGGTGTCACGTTGTCTTGTCTCAAATTACATCAACGGCGATGTCGCGTGTTCCATATTACACGACGACACAGCTTTCAACAACGCCAAAACATGTAGAACTGGATCTAACTCAACTTCCCCATCCCCCACCCACAGCCTGAGCCTAGGTCACACGAGTGAGGCTTTTCGAGTAAGGCAGTACAATGTGACACCCCTTCAACCAAAATCAGACTGAGAAAGTGTGTAGATTGGCCGGGAAACGTGCACTGGTCCCAAGTAAAAGCCACGAGTCTAGCAAGTCTCCCGAAAGTCGTTCTCATCGAGTCTCTGCCGTACATTCTCCATTTGTTGCTTGTTCCTCCTCCTTCCAGTGCCTTCACTGTTGTGGCCATCTTTATCGCCCCCCCCCCTCATCTGCTTTAAGGTACTCTGCCTTCCAGCAATGTTTTGTTTGTACTATTGTCCGGTTCTATGCCTTTCCCTATTGTTCTGTTTGAACTATTGTCACGTTCTATGTCTTTCCCTCTTGTTCTGTCTGAACTATTGTCACGTTCTATGTCTTTCCCTCTTGTTCTGTCTGAACTATTGTCACGTTCTATGTCTTCCACAATTTTCTGTCTGAACTATTGTCACGTTCTATGTCTTTCCCTCTTGTTCTGCCTGAACTATTGTCACATTCTATGTCTTCCACTATTGTTCTGTCTGAACTATTGTCACGTTCTATGCATTTTCACTATTGTTCTGTCTGAACTATTGTCACGTTCTATGTCTTTCCCTCTTGTTCTGTCTGAACTATTGTCACGTTCTATTCTTTCCCTTTTTGTTCTGTCTGAACTATTGTCACGTTCTATGCCTTTCCACTATTGTTCTGTCTGAACTATTGTCACGTTCTATGCCTTTCCACTATTGTTCTGTCTGAACTATTGTCACGTTCTATGTCTTTCCCTTTTGTTCTGTCTGAACTATTGTCACGTTCTATGTCTTTCCCCTCTTGTTCTGTCTGAACAATTGTCACGTTCTATGTCTCTCCCCTCTTGTTCTGTCTGAACTATTTTCACGTTCTAGGCCTTTCCCTATTGTTTTGTCTAAACTATTGTCACGCTATGTGTCTTCCCCTATTGTTCTGTCTGAACTATTGTCACGTTCTATGCCTTTCCCTCTTGTTCTGTCTGAACTATTGTCACGTTCTATGTCTTTCACTATTGTTCTGTCTGAACTATTGTCATGTTCTATGTCTTTCCCTCTTGTTCTGTCTGAACTATTGTCACGTTCTATGTCTTTCCCTCTTGTTCTGTCTGAACTATTGTCACGTTCTATGTCTTTCACTAATGTCCTGTCTGAACTATTGTCACGTTCTATGTCTTCCACTATTGTTCTGTCTGAACTATTGTCACATTCTGTCTTCCACTATTGTTCTGTCTGAACTATTGTCACGTTCTATGCCTTTCCTTCTTGTTCTGTCTGAACTATTGTCACCTTATTTGTCTTCCACTATTGTTCTGTCTGAACTATTGTCACGTTCTATGCCTAATCCCCTTTGTTCTGTCTGAACTATTGTCACGTTGAAAAACAAAAAGTGGAAGAATTTCTCTTTCTAAATCTGTCCTCATAATAAATTTCCACTTCTGTCATAACGAGTTGTGGGGAGAAACAGTTTGCGATCCATCGCTTGATGGGCAACAATGCCTGTTGTCATTCCGTGTCGATGTAGACGCTATTTAATGTCATCGATCCATCTTCTCCTGGAGCGACCCCTGGCTTGCACTTAAAATCTTGTCATGTCTAGCGCCTGTGCTGCTAGTTGTTCTTGCTGTATTCTTACTAGATGACCGAACCATTTGATCTTCTATATCTCACTGAATTTGCTGCATGATGTTGTTCCTACAGTCTGTCTGATAATATCATTTCTAACTTTGTCTAGGATCGTTAAGTTGGCGGCTTTTCTCAGGCAACTTAGTTGACAGGTGTTAATTTTAGCCTTTGATAATGTCCAAGTCTGACGCTGGTAGCACAGTGTTGATATCAATATGCTGTTTAAAATCTGTTTCTTGGCGTTGATACTTTTGTTTGGATGTCTTAGTAATGGTGTCAGTCAGAGAGTCTATAAGTGCACTGGCTCGTTGGCTTTATCTTTCTATTTCCCGATGTGTTCTTCCGTCCTCCGAGAATATATTTCCGAGATATTTGAATTCTTCAACTTGTTTCAGACAGGTACCATTAAAACCCTATATGTAGCGGACTAGGAATTCTACTGACCTGTATTACTTCAGTTATAGTAGTAAATATATTCATGTTTCATCTTCTGCGTGTTAAACCTAACCTGCTTAAATGTTCTTGCAGTCTACTCCCCTCATGTAGAACAAGCATTGATCGTCTGAAAATAGAAGCTCATTTTGTTTGTGTGGATTTAAGTCTTCCTCTAGAAAATAAAGTTCCTGGATTTTCTGGGTCGACTGCTTTAAAGTTTTGTGTGTGTGTGTGTGTGTGTGTGTGTGTGTGTGTGTGTGTGTGTGTGTGGGGGGGGGGTTATGTTATCTATGTATGCAGTCAGAGAGGACAGAGCACCCATCCCTGCCTCACCCCTGTATTGATTATAAACAAGATTGGGACATTCAGCCATTGTGAAATTGGGTGTATATTAAATTGTAACAATCTGTTATTGCACAACTCCCACCCCCCCCCTCCCCCTTGTCCATCCTTTCAATCCCCGAGTATTGTTATAAGTAAAATTTTTATAGAAGTTTTTATTACCAAAACACAAATGCTTGTACACCTATCTCCTATTTGTAATCACATTTTTTAAGCTGCGGAGAATGAACGAACCAAGTTTAATTTCAAAGGGTCACAAATTGGGCACACAGGCCAGTCTTACATTTGGCACTTCCAAACACCCATCTTTTACACAGAAATTTTATTTTATCAGTAAAGCTTGTTATGTTCATATGTTAATATGCATGTTAATAACGAAAATGATGAAAGACCACAATAGCATAGGTGGTAAAATGCACACACGCACGCACGCACACGCACACACACACACACCTCACATACATACGCCCACCCTCTTACATACACACGCACATATTAACACATCCACACACATACACACAGGCATAATTAATACATACCTACGGTCATACAAACATTCCACACACACACACATATACACACATATACACACATACACACAGGCATAATTAATACATACCTACAGTCATACAAACATTCCACACACACACACACACACACACACATACACACACACAGGCATAATTAATACATACCTACAGTCATACAAACATTCCACACACACACACACACATACACACACACACACAGGCATAATTAATACATACCTACAGTCATACAAACATTCCACACACACACACACACACATACACACACATACACACACACACACATACACACATGAACTCACAGGCAGACATTCACAAAGACACACATGCAGGCGCACGTACAGACACACACACACGCAGACACACATACAGGAACACACACACGCAGACACACATACGCAGACACACATACAGGAACACACACATCCATATTCAAAGGAAGGGGAGGCTGCGGGGGGGGGGGGGGAGTTACGTCTTGTCTATATTCATCCATATTCATGGAGAGATGGGAGGGTCGCCACCTGAAAAAGGTTGAAAGCCACTGGACATTAACATTTAAAAATACAGAAGTTATGACCGTTGCTACAAAAGAACAGCCCAGGACATGCACAGAAAACCAACAATAGAACAGCCCAGGAACACACAGAAAACCAACAATAGAACAGCCCAGGAACACACAGAAAACCAACAATAGAACAGCCCAGGACACACACAGAAAACCAACAATAGAACAGCCCATGACACACTCAGAAAGCCAACAATTGAACAGCATTGGACACGCACAGAAAACCAACAATAAAACAGCACAGGACACACAGAAAACCAACAATAGAACAGCCCAGGACATGCACAGAAAACCAACAATAGAACAGCCCAGGAACACACAGAAAACCAACAATAGAACAGCCCAGGAACACACAGAAAACCAACAATAGAACAGCCCAGGACATGCACAGAAAACCAACAATAAAACAGCACAGGACACACAGAAAACCAACAATAGAACAGCCCAGGACATGCACAGAAAACCAACAATAGAACAGCCCAGGAACACACAGAAAACCAACAATAGAACAGCCCAGGAACACACAGAAAACCAACAATAGAACAGCCCAGGACACACACAGAAAACCAACAATAGAACAGCCCATGACACACTCAGAAAGCCAACAATTGAACAGCATTGGACACGCACAGAAAACCAACAATAAAACAGCACAGGACACACAGAAAACCAACAATAGAACAGCCCAGGATACACACAGAAAGCCAACAATAGAACAGCCCAGGACACGGACAGAAAACCAACAACAAAACAGCGCAGGACACGCATAGAAAACCAAAAATAGAAGAGCCCAGGAAACGCAGATCTTGTTTTCTGATGTGATCTCCGGACTTAATTGGCAGCTTCTTTCAAAACCGGAGTGCATCCGACCGAGCGGCAAAGGACAACCAACTGCACACAAATAAGCCAGTAAAGCGAATGTACACGCACAACCCAGGCCCAGGCACAAAGTCACATTGGTGAACACAGAAGAATAAAGAAGAAATATCTAGGGAGGGTAATATCACTCAAAGGAAAAACTGGAAGCTAATACCGAATGTAGATGTAATAAAGCAGAACCAGTCATTGAACAGATGACACCAATTCTGGAAAACAATTGACAATTGACAAGAGCAAATCACTATTCTGAACAGACGTGGAGTAGTGGCAGACGTAGACTAGTGGCAGACGTGAACTAGTGGCAGGCGTGGATTAGTGGCAGACATGGACTAGTGGCAGACGTGGACAAGTGGCAGGCGTGGACCAGTGGCAGACGTGGACCAGTGGCAGACGTGGACCAGTGGCAGACATGGACCAGTGGCAGACATGGACCAGTGGCAGGCGTGGACCAGTGGCAGACATGGACTAGGGGCAGACATGGACTAGGGGCAGACATGGACCAGTGGCAGGCGTGGACCAGTGGCAGACATGGACTAGGGGCAGACATGGACTAGGGGCAGACATGGATTAGGGGCAGACATGGACTAGGGGCAGACATGGACTAGGGGCAGACATGGACTAGGGGCAGACATGGACCAGTGGCAGGCGTGGACCAGTGGCAGACATGGACTAGGGGCAGACATGGACTAGGGGCAGACATGGACTAGGGGCAGACATGGACCAGTGGCAGGCGTGGACCAGTGGCAGACATGGACTAGTGGCAGGCGTGGACCAGTGGCAGACATGGACTAGGGGCAGACATGGACCAGTGGCAGGCGTGGACCAGTGGCAGACATGGACTAGGGGCAGACATGGACTAGGGGCAGACATGGACCAGTGGCAGGCGTGGACCAGTGGCAGGCGTGGACCAGTGGCAGACATGGACCAGTGGCAGGCGTGGACCAGTGGCAGACATGGACTAGGGGCAGACATGGACTAGGGGCAGACATGGACTAGGGGCAGACATGGACTAGGGGCAGACATGGACCAGGGGCAGACATGGACTAGTGGCAGGCGTGGACCAGTGGCAGACATGGACTAGGGGCAGACATGGACTAAGGGCAGACATGGACTAGGGGCAGACATGCACTAGTGGCAGTCGTAGACAAGTGGCAGACATGGACTAGTGGCAGACGTGGACTAGGGGCAGACGTGGACTAGGGGCAGACATGGACTAGTGGCAGACGTGGACTAGGGGCAGACATGGACTAGTGGCAGGCGTGGACCAGTGGCAGACATGGACTAGGGGCAGACATGGACGAGTGGCAGACGTGGACTAGTGGCAGGCGTGGACCAGTGGCAGACATGGACAAGTGGCAGACGTGGACTAGGGGCAGACATGGACTAGTGGCAGGCGTGGACCAGTGGCAGACGTGGACTAGTTGCAGACATGGACCAGTGGCAGACGTGGACTAGTGGCAGGCGTGGACCAGTGGCAGACGTGGACTAGTGGCAGGCGTGGACCAGTGGCAGGCGTGGACTAGTGGCAGATGTGGACCAGTGGCAGACATGGACCTGCGCTCGATTTGGGTGTAAGCTAAACAAGCTACAGCTTAATGCCTCACAATCTACAGGGGTCTAAAATTTTCAATTTTTTCCCACATTCCTGATTTTCTTTTAGTATATTTTGAATTCATTTTTCTTTTAATACGTCATCACCCCTCCCCCAACCCCCACAATTTCTAATTTTATTTAATATTAGTTTGAGTATTTTTTCTAAGGCTGTTTATTAGATTGGCTTGTATAATTTAAAACGGTAGGCTGTTTATTAGATTAGCTTGTGTAATTTAAAACGGTAGGGGCCTCAGAGTTTAAAACAACTTTGGGACTCATCAAGTCCTATCCCGGCTCTTATGTGGACATTAATAACAAAGGAAAACGAAAAGACAAAACTACACAAGGCGATAACCAGTCAAATGGTTCGGACATGTGTCAAGGAGGTCATAGGCTAGCGTACCACGCAGAGTCCCGTTATTTAGGCACAACGGAACCAGCTAGAGGTCGGCCATGTAAGTGATGGATAGATGGAATATATGAATATTGATTACCACCATCCAGGTAGCACAAGCCAGACCTCCAGGAGATGCTTCTTCGAGACGTGACACTGTGACATGGACACCTATTTGTCTTAGAGATTGTGACTTAGTCTACCATTAATGTCTATGTGTTTTAGAAATTGTGAATGCGTCGAAGACCGCATCGGTAGGTTTGAAATATTTTGAATTGGTCCAAGACACACATCCATCTGTTTTAGAGATTGTGAACTGGTCCAGAACTCACTTCTTCTGTATCAGAGATTGACAATTGGCCCATCACTAGGATCCATCCGTTGCCCCGGGAGAGATCGTGTGCTCAACATTGTGACTGTATTTGTGTTTATCAAATTATAATAACCACACACCACATGAACTGCGACAATCATATTAACACTGTTTGGGGATACCAACACAATGTGTTTGTATTTGGATAAAACCACACACAATGTTTGCAAATCGAGATGATTACGTTGAATGTTTTCATGTAAGAATAATCACACACACTTTTTTTTGGATTGTTCTGAAACGGTCCTTGAACCCTCAGATTAGCAGGACAGTTGTCAGCTCTTGCCGGGAGTACTCAAGCTATCTGGGGACACGCCAGCCAGAGGATAGTTCAAAAATACAGTTGACACATAGAAGAAGTCATTATTGATGATTTCTGGCTGGATGTTGTCTGTGGAGCTCTCAAATTAGCACCAGCATGAATTATTGCGGGTCTAGTCACAAGTCAAGGGGCTCTGTAACTTGTGGGGTCGTGTATTTGTGTGCTAGACAGACTTGTGTTTGTGTGCCAGACAGACTTGTGTTTGTGTGCTAGACAGACTTGTGTTTGTGTGCCAGACATACATGTGTTTGTGTGCCAGACAGACTTGTGTTTGTGTGCGAGACAGACTTGTGTTTGTGTGTCAGACAGACATGTGTTTGTGTGTCAGACAGACATGTGTTTGTGTGCTAGACAGACTTGTGTTTGTGTGAGACAGACTTGTGTTTGTGTGGTAGACAGACTTGTGTTTGTGTGCCAGACAGACTTGTGTTTGTGTGCTAGACAGACTTGTGTTTGTGTGTCAGACAGACAAGTGTTTGTGTGCCAGACAGACTTGAGTTTGTGTGCTAGACAGACTTGTGTTTTTGTGTCAGACAGACATGTGTTTGTGTGCCAGACAGACATGTGTTTGTGTGTCAGACAGCTTTGTGTTTGTGTGCCAGACAGACATGTGTTGGTGTGCCAGACAGACTTGTGTTTCTGTGCTAGACAGACATGTGTTTGTGTGCCAGACAGACATATGTTTGTGTGCTAGACAGACATCATGTGTTTGTGTGTCAGACAGACTTGTGTTTGTGTGCTAGACAGACTTGTGTTTGTGTGTCAGACATACATGTGTTTGTGTGCTAGACAGACTTGTGTTTGTGTGTCAGACAGCTTTGTGTTGGTGTGCCAGACAGACTTGTGTTTGTGTGCTAGACAGACATGTGTTTGTGTGTCATACAGACTTGTGTTTGTGTGCCAGACAGACATGTGTTTGTGTGCCAGACAGACATGTGTTTGTGTGCTAGACAGACTTGTGTTTGTGTGCTAGACAGACTTGTGTTTGTGTGTCAGACAGACAAGTGTTTGTGTGCCAGACAGACTTGTGTTTGTGTGCTAGACAGACTTGTGTTTTTGTGTCAGACAGACATGTGTTTGTGTGCTAGATAGATATGTGTTTGTGTGTCAGACAGCTTAGTGTTTGTGTGCCAGACAGACATGTGTTGGTGTGCCAGACAGACTTGTGTTTGTGTGCTAGACAGACATGTGTTTGTGTGTCACACAGACTTGTGTTTGTGTGCCAGACAGACATGTGTTTGTGTGCTAGACAGACATGTGTTTGTGTGTCAGACAGAATTGTGTTTGTGTGCCAGACATACATGTGTTTGTGTGCTAGACAGACATGTGTTTGTGTGCCAAACAGACTTGTGTTTGTGTGCCAGACAGACTTGTGTTTCTGTGCTAGACAGACATGTGTTTGTGTGCTAGACAGACATGTGTTTGTGTGTCAGACAGAATTGTGTTTGTGTGCCAGACAGACATGTGTTTGTGTGCTAGACAGACATGTGTTTGTGTGCCAAACAGACTTGTGTTTGTGTGCCAGACAGACTTGTGTTTCTGTGCTAGACAGACATGTGTTTGTGTGTCAGACAGCTTTGTGTTTGTGTGCTAGACAGACATGTGTTGGTGTGCCAGACAGACTTGTTTTTGTGTGCTAGACAGACAAGTGTTTGTGTGTCAGACAGACTTGTGTTTGTGTGCCAGACAGACATGTGTTTGTGTGCTAGACAGACATGTGTTTGTGTGTTAGATAGACTTGTGTTTGTGTGCCAGACAGACATGTGTTTGTGTGCTAGACAGACTTGTGTTTGTGTGCCAGACAGACTTGTGTTTGTGTGCCAGACAGACTTGTGTTTGTGTGCTAGACAGACATGTGTTTGTGTGCCAGACAGACTTGTGTTTGTGTGCCAGACAGACTTGTGTTTGTGTGCTAGACAGACATGTGTTTGTGTGCCAGACACACTTGTGCTTGTGTGCCAGACAGACTTGTATTTGTGTGGCAGACAGACATAAGTCTATGTCCCACTGACACCCATGTCTTTGTGCCACTGACTCCTATGTCTTTGTGCCACTGACACCCATGTCTTTGTGCCACTGACACCCATATCTTTGTGCCACTGACACCCATGTCTGTGTGCCTCTGACACCCATGTCTTTGTGCCTCTGACACCCATGTCTTTGTGCCTCTGACACCCATGTCTTTGTGCCACTGACACCCATGTCTTTGTGCCACTGACTCCCATGTCTTTGTGCCACTGACACCCATGTCTTTGTGCCACTGACTCCCATGTCTTTGTGCCACTGACACCCATGTCTTTGTGCCACTGACACCCATATCTTTGTGCCACTGACACCCATGTCTGTGTGCCACTGACACCCATGTCTTTGTGCCTCTGACACCCATGTCTTTGTGCCACTGACACCCATATCTGTGTGCCACTGACACCCATGTCTGTGTGCCACTGACACCCATGTCTGTGTGCCTCTGACACCCATGTCTTTGTGCCACTGACACCCAGGTCTGTGTGCCACTGACACCTATGTCTATGTGCCAGCTACCGCTGCAAACCCGAAGACACACGGTAGCACGAGATTGTATTCATGCACGTATCCGCTGTGGCTGTGTCTGTGATGTAAGGTGGCTCCACAAAGGAGCTGCGGAGTATGCTAAGCATGCTTTATTTTTTTTAAATCTATGTTTAGAGATTTGAAACACGTGTTGCCGCTTGCTCTGTCGTCCATTGTTTTTAAACAACGACCAAAGATAATCTGGACAATATTTGGATACGCTTTTGTGAAGTTTTTCGTTTCCTTACAGAGCGTGATGCCTAATAATTTTATATAGACTGAAACTGTTACGTTAGTTAGGTACCCTTTACACGAGGTGGGAGAACCAATCTCAGCAATTGATATATATATATATATTTTTGCTGTTGTGGTTTTACATGGCAAATTTACTTTCTGTAGTTTGCTATTTGTTTCTTGAAGCTTGGTTTTCGATACCGCTTTCGAATCCGGCACAAAGCGGCATGCTGTCAAATCGCCTACAGCTGGGATCGAACCCAGCATCCCGGCATTTCAAAGCGCCTTTCCAACGACTAGGCCACAGACGCCGACATTGGAGCTGTTTATTTCACAATTATTACTTCTCAAACATGCAGCCCATCATTGAAGTGATTTAAGCCGCTTTATGACTGAAATTATCCCAAATTGCAGAATAGCAGAGTCGGAACATGGGCAGTATCTTTCCAGTGGTTTCATAACACAAGTTTTCAGTTTGACCACAGCTGATTTGCTTGCTGTAGCTGTTTGTTTAAGAGTCAGAACATTTGAATTAAAGGATAGATTTCTTTTCCCGATAAAGCACAAGGCTCTATGCTGAGTGACATGTTTCTGTCAGATTCAATTGATGCAAAGTTGAAGCGCCTTTTGCTAGTTTCAAGTGGGTCGGACTGCTACCAGGATAAAATGTGTTTGACTGATGTTATTTGTAGCACACGACAAGGCTCAGGCATGTTTAGACTCTCTGCGTGAACCAAAACATCGCAGGACTGCGACGAAAATGGGATGATCTTTTATTTATAGGGCAAATAACAGAGGGCCCAAAAACTGACCGTTGAAATATTTCCTTGTTTAGAGCAGTGGTCTGAGACAGTAGGGATTCATTGTTTGAAATTACTGTGTTTTGATTCACACCATGCATTTTTATTCTATTAAACATATTAAATCAAAATGAGATATAAACGGACTGATCAAACGGTATCTGACCATGGCAATGTTAAGGGACTACGAGACAGAACAGCGAAATACAAGATTGCAACACTTAACACCGCTGGCCTGGGAAATAAAACAGAAGAGATTATTGAAATGATGGAACAAAGGAAAATCAAGTTAATGGGGCTAGCTGACATAAGACACAAAGGAAATATTAATAAAAAAATACACACAGGCTACTTACTAACATATGCAGGACGAGAAACATCGAAGAATGGAGTGGGTTTCCTGGTACATCCAGACATATCTAACTACATATTAGACATACATTATCACTCAGATAGAATTATTACTTTGAAAATTAAAAGAGGAGAACAAGCTGAAAAATATATACAATACATATATACAATTAGTAGAAGTACTTTAGAGTGGCTGCTGCTTCGGAGAGCTGAGCACGCATGGGTATGCCCAATGTGCAGTGACATTAATTGTGATAACAGAACATAAAATAACAACTTAGTAGGGAGTCGGCAGTACGAAACCCAAGTTCAAGGTGTCTCCTTCGTGCCAAAGAACTGCATGGCTGTTGGGTGAACAGTCGTTAACGATGGCAGGCAGGTCGTTGTAGGGGCGACGCCTGCTGGTGGATGTAATGTCCTAAGTCCCTTCCCCAGCTAATAATGAGGGTACTGCTGGGGTGACCGTTTATTAACCCTCATATAATTCTTCCGGTCAAAATGGACGCTAGGTACGGCCACCCCTTTTTTTTTTTAAAAGCCGTGGCAAATTTTTTTTTTTCCAGACGGTGGCCGTTGCATTTTTGCTCCATTTGTAGACTGGAAGGATTTAGTTTCGTCGCCCAGCTTCTGAGTTGAGTGCATGGCGTGACACTGTGAGCTGCGTTTGTTTTTCGTTGGCACAGGAGCGGAGCATATGTGGGGTGACCCGTTTGCTATGAAGCTGAAACTAGGATTACCAGATTACCAGATATATACAGATATATGCACCATGCAATGATAATTATACAGAAGAGCAGAAAGATGAATTCTTTGACGATCTGTCTGATGAGATAAAGAAAGTTGAGTGAAGCAGCATACTATATGTAATGGGTGACTTCAACGGGAGGGTAGGAAATAACAGAAGAGAATACGAACAATTTATAGGTCCACATGCAGCTAAGAACAGTGCTAGAAATGGAAATGGTCAAAGAATATTGGATCAGTTACAACAGAAAGTAGAGACAGCATTCAAACAACTTCCACATGTAGTTGGCAATATTGAGGAAGAATGGAGTATATATAAAAACACTATGCTTAGTATTGCAGAAGAATTATGTGGAAAACGGAAGAGTGGAAACAGACGGGGAAATAACAAATATTCACCTTGGTGGTGCGAAGAAGTAAAAGAAGCAATTAAAAAGAAAAAAGACTTATATAAACAGTGGATAAAATCAAAGAAAGAAGAAGATTATATAAACTATAGACTGCAAAGGAGAGAAACCAACAGGAGTGTCAAGAAAGCAAAACAAGCATCCTGGGAACGTTTCGGTGAGTCACTAGCAGAAAATGAGAAAAAAGCCAGCAGAAAATTTTTCAAAGTGGTTAAAAATATGCGGAAAAGAGATGAGAGCTACAACCCCACTGAAATAATTAATGAAAAGACAGGAAGGCCATTGATAGATCCAACCGAGATTGCAGAAAGATGGAGGGAATACTTCAATGAGCTCTTTAATCCTCTAGGAGATCATCAGGAAAGAACAACTGAAGAGCACAGAGCAACAGTGTTAGAACCACACATACTAATGGATGAAATAGAAAAAGTCATTAAACAGTCTCCCAAAAATAAAGCACCAGGAGCTGATAGATTACCAACAGAAATAATTCAAGCAGCAGGTGAAAGCAGCATCAGATGGCTTCACAGAATATTCAATGCAGCATGGGTACAACAAACGGCCCCTATTGATTGGCAACATGCAATAGTTATACCATTGTGGAAGTACAAAGGAAGCAAACGAGAATGCGGTCAATATCGAGGCATCTCCCTTTTAAGCCATGTTGGCAAAATGTATGCCAAGATAATAGAAACAAGACTGGGACCAGTGATAGAACCACAGCTGGCAGAAGAACAGATGGGATTTAGGAGAAATAGAAGCTGCACAGATGCAATCTTCACACTTAAACAGTTAATAGAAAAGAACATTGAATACAATAAGAACTTATTTGTGGCTTTCGTAGACCAGGAGAAGGCATTTGACAGAGTCGACAGACAATTATTATGGAAAATAATGGCAAGATATGGAGTAAGCGAACACCTCATCGAAGTGTGCAAAAGTTTATACAGGGATTGTAGAAGTGTAGTTAGAATAAATCAGGGAACATCTCATCCTTTCACAGTGACATCTGGAGTAAGACAGGGGTGTGTCTTATCACCACTGCTGTTTATCACCTACATCGACAGTATATGCAAGAATGCCAAGCCCATGAATGAAGATCTTAGTAAGATCAACGAATTACTCTTTGCAGATGACCAGGCCTTGATAGCGGATACAGCTATGAAATTGCAACAACATCTAACATCCATGAATGAAGAATGTAAAACAAATAATATGAAAATCAACACTGAAAAGACAGAAGTAATGTCAATAGGAAAAAAGAAGACAGATCTAAACATAACAATAGAATACAAAGGCATTAAACAGGCATCTGAGTTTAAATATCTGGGAACTACATTTACCGAAGATGGGAAATTGGATAAAGAAATTGACATTAGATGCAGTAAAGCAAACCAAGTATTGGGACAGCTAGCCCCCCTCTTACAGCATAAGACAATCCCAGTCAGCACAAAGAGACATCTTATTCAAAGCATATTTATTCCAACTCTGTGCTACCAGTGCCAGACATGGTCACTCACAACAAACCATAAAAGAAAATTAGTAACCACGGAAATGAGATGTCTGAGAAGGGCTGTAGGAGTGACCATAAGAGATAAGATCAGAAATGAGATCATAAGAGAACAAGTCGGCACAGAACCAATTCTGGATTACATACAAAGACAGCAAGTGAAATGGTTTGCCCACTTAGAGAGAATGCCTTGTGACACCATACCATACAAAGCATACATGGGAAGAGAAGAAGGACGTAGAGCACGGGGTAGACCAAGAACAAGATGGAAGAATAACATCAGAGAAACTCTACAACAGCACGATGTGCCTATGGTCGAGGCAGCCAGAAGAGCTAGAAACATAACCTTATATCTCCCTCGACACCCACAGCGGTAAAAGAGGAAGTGAAGAAGAAGAAGAAGAGAAGAAACAGATTACCTTCCAATTTAATTGTTTCTAGTTTGATAAAAAACAATATGGTCTATTATGTCCAATGTATTTGGAAAGTCAACACAGACTACTGCACAATTGTTGTTGTCCTGGTAAGTGAACCCGCGGCCGTATCTTTAGCTACAACCCCCTCCCCCAATCCCCATTGAGCTATAGATGGTCTGGACATCTGAAACTAGCAACATCTGTGCCAGGATCGTTTGTTTTCCAATCGTGACATCTGGACGTGACATCTGGACATCTCTGGGCCTGACGTCTGGACATCTCTGGGCCTGACATCTGGACATCTCTGGGGATATATCTGGACATCTTTGCGGATGACATCTAGACATCTCTGGGCCTGACATCTGGACATATTTGGGCATGACATCTGGACATGTTCAAACAAACATTTCGCGGCCTTGGTCCACAAACGTTTTTCATCTGATAATGTTCAGGTAAAAACTGTTCCTTCTCGCCAACGGACAGACTGGACTTCAGCTGCAGGACTACAGAGACTAGCCGATCTTCCAGCCTGCTGTGGTATTACCCCGCCCGTGACACTAAGCACAGATCGGTTGAGCAAGAAATAACGATCAGAGCAAGATCACTTCATGATTACATTAGACATCAGACAGTACTGAAGAGTCATGGTCGGCTATCTCTGACGCAGACTAGGATGTGGAGGCACATCTGCTTCTTCTTCGTTTGTTAATATCTGCTTTTGTCGCTAGGCGTCTAAGTTCATCAGAAGATCGGCAGCCGTGCCAGAGCGCTTGATATGCCGTGATGTTATGCAGTCTCAAGGTGTCAGTGACTTCTTCAATCTATCTTAATGTTTCGATTTTCAGGTTGTACGCTCTCGCTGATGGCATCGTTGGTTTCATTCTCATAAGATGGCCAAACCATTTCACTCTTTGTCTCTCAACAAATTTGACGATGGGTGTTGTTCCAACAGTTCCTGTGATCACGTCGTTTCTCATTCGATCTCTTCTGGTTTTATTCACAGCCATTTTCAAACATCTCATCTCACAGGTGGTTAGTTTTCTCTCGTGTTCTTTTGTCAATGTCCAAGTCTGACATTGGTAACGATGGATGTGAAATGGAAGCTGTCGCCTTGTGCAAGGAAAGGATCGATGCAGACTTGTGGCTGGCAATCACGGTTATGTTTGCCAGCCACAAGTCTGTTCTTGTGACTAGTCTCAATCAAACGTAGGCGATCACGTCTCTGCAGTTCTCTCCCCCAATTGGTATTTTGATGGGGTATTAAATAATTGATTGTCGGCCCGTGTGAGCTCTTCACAAACAGTCGGTGCTTGTTCTTGCTGACTCCGCTAGACACCAAACGTTTACATCCAAGCACCAACTTGTCTGCATGTTTCCATGAGTGATCCTGGGTTACCTGCAACTTCCGGTAGCCAACCCATCTGTCCCAGACACTGCCAGCAAGCTTCTCGAAATGATGTCATCTCTATTTTCTGCTTGCCTGCAGGCCTGGCACCATCCAGCTCAGAAGACTTGTTTAGGAAATGTTTCTGTAGTCTGAATGATGACGAAAGTTGACGAGCAAGGGATCCGAACACCCCATAAACCTGCTGGGGCACCTAGGGCGTGTCCGGAGTACCGTGAAGACAAACCAGCTTATAACTCGAACTCCAATACTTTGTACTAACTACAGTAAATAATGCACTTGAATGTCTAATACTTAGCGGCTACAGTATCTCACATAGAATTCTCTCTCTCTCTCTCTCTCTCTCTCTCTCTCTCTCTCTCTCTCTCTGTGTGTGTATGTGTATACTTGTGTATACTTGTGTATACTTGTGTGTGTGCCTGCATTTATATAAGTTCTGCAAAAACAAACAGCCAATAGATGCAGTTTTGTCATTGTTCTTCTTCATTCTCCGTTTCCTGTTTTTCTTATTCTTGTCGCATCTTCCTCTAGGAACTCCTATCCCTCGTGTTTCAACGATCGATCCAGGGGTCTGCTAGGTCAGACGGCGAGCGGTTGTAGATCTGGTATCGTCACTTCCGTCTGACCTGCCTCACAAGAGTCCAGGCACAAAAACATGTCCACGGAATGTCGTCGATGACGCCGGTAGCCAGTTGCTCTCACAAGATGTGTGTCGTACAACGAGTGTCCAAGACTACCTCACACTAAGTGCCACTATTCGGATGAGGATCATCCGGCACAAGTCACAGAACCTGTCCAACCGAAAGGTTAAACTAGCCCCCCTCCCCCCTTTTCCTCACCTCCCCCACCATCCCCGACCACAGCCGGTGTGGAGTTTTGAAAAAAAAAAAACGAAAAATTAAATAAGCCACTACACGCTAAGGGAGATACTGAAGAGGGGATCTGAGCACCTATGGACTGGATGGTTGGATGTGCGATGATGAAAACCTGTCGACTAACTGACTCAATGTGGAGAGTGATCTTGTCCCAATGGCAAAGGCCACCAATCAAACACTGGCCAATGGCAAATGCCACCAATCGAACACTGGCCAATGGCAAATGCCACCAGTCGAACACTGGTCAATGGCAAATACCACCGATCGAACACTGGCCAATGGCAAAGGCCACCAATCAAACACTGGCCAATGGCAAATGCCACCAATCGAACACTGGCCAATGGCAAATACCACCGATCGAACACTGACCAATGGCAAATGCCACCAATCGAACAATGGCCAATGGCAAATGCCACCAATCGAACAATGGCCAATGGCAAATGCCACCAATCGAACACTGGCCAATGGCAAATACCACCGATCGAACACTGGCCAGCCAGCTGCCTCCCCTCCCCACCTGACCCCTTCCCTAAACTCCCTTTCCTTAAAACGACACCTAACAGTAAAAGTGACAGTAGATCATGATGACACTGTTGCTCCTGCAGATGTCAAAACCTTAGTATTTGCGATATTTGCGTTCTTGTCTCTCTTTGCTCACAATATTATCGATATTCTCCCAAGCCCCATTCCCCCTCCCCGAGCTCCTCCAAACTGCCTCCAGTGTGTTTTTAAATCATGTGACCACAAACTATTTAGTGACCTTAATACTAAGTAGATCACAAACTAGGCTGAACACACAACACAGCAGAACAGATCAAGCCACCCTATGCAAGCTGGGTTATTTTTACGCTGGTCTCCCCATTTGCTCACCGCTACACACTTGCTCGCTTCTGATTGGACGACCTACTGATCGCATCACCTCTGATAGGTCGGCCTCGAGCAATCCGACTTTCACACAAGGTCACTGGGATATTCCTCACTCGCGCTCATACCACGTGTTGTATATTTCACCATACCAGAGCATTTTAACACTTCTAAAACATTTAGATACTGGGACTAACACATAACCCCCCTAAAGGGCGACCAAGCCTATGTCACCGGCCGTCTCTTTTGAAAATAAAAACGTAAGTACCAGACAACAACAGACTGCGACTGCGTAAAAATAACCACAAGTTGAATTCACAACACAGCAGAACAGACTAAGTTGGGCACTATATGCAAGCTGAACACACAATAAAACTGAACAATGCGGCCAACATTTGCAAACAGAAATAAGATTTTAATACATGACAGGCCAACTAATCAAATCGATACACACAACATATGGGAACAGAGGGCGGACAACCGCGCCAGTTAGCCCTTTCAATACCAGAAAGTAATGTAAACATGGTTGAATGGGAAAATCAAACAGTGAATCTTCGCCCTGAACTGGTTCCAGAGAACATGATCATGTGATTGGCTCACTTACAACAGCAATGCCGGATTCATATAACAGATGTGTAAATATACGATATCAATGAATGACTGATAAAACTGGGGCGATGTACTTGAGATTTAACTGCCTCGTGGAACAGGTGTCTGACTGACCATACTATGTAACATATGTCCAATTTAGAACTTTGCTAGTTTTCAAGCCCATCTCCGCGCACTGACACACTTACTATTGATGGAGGCGGGACGGGGCACTCTGACTGGACGTTAAGTCTCCACCCAAGCTGTCCGATGGTAAAGTGTAACTGACAGGCGTGTCAAGGTGTCCTCTGTACTATTTGTTCGAAAAGCTTTCTGCCTTGTCTTCTATTTACGTTTTCACTACGCAGGCTTCAGCACTCTCCTATGGGAGAAAGGGGGTAGGGAGGGGGTGGGGGGTTGTGTTAGGGCCAGTTCTGCATGGTTTAGGACTGTTAAAAGTGTTGCACCCTGGAATATACAGAGCAGGATATCACCGGCCGACCGGGACACCCTTATAATCTTCAGTAAACTTTACAAGCCCTACGAAGTATGAATAAAAACTGACTTAGTGTGTAAAAAGGCGGAGCTGAAGCAAATGGGCCTGAAAATGAGAAATGTACCGTCCGATTTACCACAGCTTGACAGATTCATATAACGTCTTCGAAATACAATGACATTTACTCATATAACAAATGTGCTACTTATATGAAAGGTTAGTTTAGTGTATAGTCGTGCCAGCCTGCAGGCTCCCAGACTTTTGAGCCCACCCGAAAATAAATACAAAAACTAAAAGGTAGCAAGCACCCCCCCCCCCCTCCCCCCACACATTCAACAAAGTACATACAAGTTCCCTTTTTAAAAAGTATTCGTCAATGTTTTATTAAAAAGGTAATATATTATTGAACCTGTTTGCCATTCCGCACGTCACACACGCTTGCAGGCACAAATGCACACATAAAATTACACATTTAAACAAGGTTTTGGCCAAACAAGCCCCCTCCCTGAAAATCTGAAAGGCAGCTCAGTGAGTACTGACCGTAACCCTAACCATGACTCTAACCTCAACTCTAACCACAACCTTAACCCCCCCCCCCCCCCCCCTTTCCCTCCCTCATCCGACTTTTTGTGAATGTTTTTATTGCGTTAAGTCCTTGCCAAAGTGAGAGGTTTGTATGTTTAAAAAAAAAAAATGTTTTTCGTCTCTTCTTTAGGGGAAACAATGAAAATTCGACTATGTTTAACCCCGCTTAGGGCAGCTTCCGTTATAATTATGGTTTGCTTTTATGTGCACCATATGTAATGGATCAAATGATGTCAGTGAAATAAACCACCAGTGTACCTTGTTCAGTCGCTCAGGCTAGCTTTGACAGTATCTGCAAGCGGGTTTGAACAACTGTATACGTGGACCAACATGACACCATCTGCTTGTCCTTGGGATCCAAATAGTGGCCAGATTTGACAACAAGACTATCCTATGCAGTGACATCATGAAATATTTGCTTGTCCTTGGGATCCAAATAGTGGCCAGATTTGACAACAAGACTATCCTATGCAGTGACATCATAAAATATTTGCTTGTCCTTGGGATCCAAATAGTGGCCAGATTTGACAACAAGACTATCCTATGCAGTGACATCATAAAATATTTGCTTGTCCTTGGGATCCAAATAGTGGCCCGATTTGACAACAAGACTATCCTATGCAGTGACATCATGAAATATTTGCTTATCCTTGGGATCAAAATAGTGGCCAGATTTGACAACAAGACTATCCTATGCAGTGACATCATGAAATATTTGCTTGTCCTTGGGATCAAAATAGTGGCCAGATTTGACAACAAGACTATCCTATGCAGTGACATCATGAAATATTTGCTTGTCCTTGGGGTCCAAATAGTGGCCAGATTTGACAAGACTATCCTAATCAGTGACATCATGAAATATTTGCTTGTCCATGGGATCCAAACAGTGGCCAGACTTGACAACAAGACTATCCTAATCAGTGACATCATGAAATATTTGCTTGTCCGTGTGGCGTGCCATAGATTTGATAATCTAATCGTGATAGATTTGATCATCAACAAAATTGATAGATTTGATCGTCAACAGTTCAGATATACATGATAGCTTGATTTGATAAAGCAATGAATAACAAAAGTTCACAAGTGTATACATGGTTCACAATAAAGCGGCTGTATTTATAGCTGGAAGAGATTTTTAACATGATGGCTTGGCCACATGGCAAGAGTGAAACACAGACCTGATCATGGAATCTGGAGATCACGTCAGATGGCCAGCCATGACTGTGTGTGTGTTTACCGGCAGAGCACAGGAGCTAGAGCAGATGCGATTCGTTGTGGGCGTGGCTACATTGGAACATTAGCCAATCAAGAAATAGATGTACAGCCTAAATCTTTGTCCTGATGGTAGCATTCCATCATTCGGGCTAACTTGGCAGCCATTGCTGCTGGATTTTTATATTAACTTGGTACTAGGTATAGCTACCTTTTACCAGCGAGTTCACATTCATCGTGGCTAGATTTCATCAGCCAGTTCACATTCATCGTAGCTAGATTTCATCAGTCAGTTCACATTCATCGTAGCTAGATTTCATCAGCCAGTTCACACTCACTAGATTTCAGAAGCATGAATCGTGGCTAGATTCGATCAGGCAGCTGACAATTACAGAGTCTAACCTTGACCATCCAGTGGACAATCTTTGGCTAGTCTGATACAGCTGGTGGCAAATGTAGCTAGATTTCATCACAAATACTGATTTACCACACACCGAACGCCTAATTTTAACAATGAAAATGAACAATCTGGCTTGTGTAAACAAAAGAAATTCATTAAAAATGTGAACTTATCCCGGTAAGTCACATGACTATCTTGAATTTGCAGCAATTAGGCGAACACGATGTGTTGAGAGAGATCAATTGTATTTCAGTGAATTTCTTCCGTTTTTGTGCTTCAATATATGTTAATGTAATTCATTCATTTATTATCTTGTTGTGCCTTTATCTGTCTCATACGGCTCGCGGTCAATTCCTCCATTCCTTTCTGCCCTGTGTAATTAGTTTATTATTATGAATGAAATCCAGCCGGGCAGCTTTGGCCTCTCTCATAAACGTTTGTCTAAGGGTTTCTTTGGGCGCCCTCAACTCCGTAAAAAATTAAAGTAAAGGACCACTTTCCACGTCGTTCGGCGTATAGGACATATAGGGCTAGACCTATATTTGTATAGACCAGTCGGCACAAGATGGGTGATGTGATCAACATCGCGCCGGCCGCCTTTACTTCCCAGGACTGCACCTGGTACCCACTCAAGGCTGGGTCGACCTGGAAGCCAAAGTCATTTTTAAAAAAAGTCTGGCTGACAGGGAGCGAACCCACGACCTTCCGATCCGCGGCGAGCGTCTAACCGCTCCACCACCGCGACTCCCCCTAAACTTCTTAATCCCTTTTCCCCCTATTTAAATGCCTGTTTGGTGATTCGCAGCTGGCTTCTTCGTTTTTTTTTTCCAGTAATTTGTTTTCGAATGCATGTAACTTTGGGTCCATATCTGTATTGGTTCGCAACTTCCATTGTGTTACAAGTGAAACAACATTAGAATTGAAAATACGTAACTGGGTTTTAGAACTACACAATTCAACGTTCATTGCCTTGTTCAAGTTTTTCAACGCTGCTGATGCCGTGTCACTTCATGTCAAAATTTCCTATTTTGTAGATCTTCACTATCAAAATTATCATATAATTAAGTAAACTGCTTTGTTATTTCAACTATTTTTTCTCTAGTGTTACATCAACTCCATCTATTGTTACTGTTATGAAAATTTTTTGTCTTTTCAACCCTTGATGCTATCGTTGCCAAATCTTCTGTTTTCCTGGGCACCTCGCCGCTGTTTGTACTTAGCAGAACATTATCCCCAACAAAATGGAGTTTTCCCCCCAAGTGATAACGTCATAAGCTTGCCAACAAATTGTGCAATGTGTTATTTGTGTCCGCATTTCCGAATACATTATGAGAAAACCACTATTTTAAATACAATCCCCGACCTGCATTGCATGAGAGGATCATCTAGTTGACAATACTTTTTGCATGGGACCATTAAATTTGTACGTGCAGTAAATAGATTTGAAAATAAAAGTTGTAGCCACTATCATTAGATTTAATTACGGATTAATGAGGGACAGGTGAATAATTTCGTATCAAACATACTGTCATGTTGTTATCAATATTGTATCACTGTGTCTAAACTGGCGAGTTTAGATGGTATTCTCTCTGGCAAGATTTGATCATGAAGTTGGTAGCAACCGTGGCAAGATTTAAACATCAAGTCTGTAACAGTTGTGGCCATATTTTTAATCAAGGCTTATCAGATGTGGCTGAATTTAGATATGCGCTTGGCATGTATGGCGTAATTACATGTACGCACACCCACACAAGGTATGCTCCCCACACCAGGTATGTACACCATAACAAGGTATGCTCCCCGCACAAGGTATGTACACCATAACAAGGTATGCTCATCCACGCAAGTTATACTCCTAACACAAGGTATGCACACCCTCATAATGAAATTCCGCACACAAGGTATGCTCCCAACACAAAGATGCTAACCACACAAGGTATGCTCCCCACACAAGGTAAGCTTCCACACAAGGTATGCTCCCCACACAAGGTATGCTCCCCACACAAGGTAAGCTTTCACACAAGGTATGCTCTCAACACAAGGTATGCTTAACGCACAAGGAATGCACCCCCACACAAGGTATGCTCCCCACACAAGGTATGCTCCCCACACAAGGTATGCTCCCCACACAAGGTAAGCTTTCACACAAGGTATGCTCTCAACACAAGGTATGCTCTCAACACAAGTTATGCTTACCCACACAAGATAGTTTTATGCATTTTATGTTCATTGACTAAATCAATATGTTATGGTCATTCGCACAAGATGACCACAGGGACAAAATGTCTTTGAAAACTCTGCCCATGGTGGACAGTGGCTGTTTCACTTGAGTCCACACAACCAAAGTCTGATGGAAAACTACTGTGTCTGTTTAAACAGTTCAGGATTTTAACTACTGTGTCTGTTTAAACAGTTTAGATTGTCTCCATCGTTTTGTGAAAGTCAAAAGCACGCAAATAGCTCAATGTCTTTAAGACAGCCCCGTCTGTTTTGTGCATGTCTCAAGCACACGTAGCTAGTTCATGGATGTTTCAGACTGCTTCCACTACGTGAACACAGCCAGTCCAGAAAGTCTAACTCTGTAGACATGTATGTACTAGTGACTTCTGTCTGGCTCACTTTCCAACTGTCAGAGTCGATGTCATACATTAGAGGGACAAAGAGGAAACCGCGAGAGATCTAATGATCGTCCAAGTGAACCCGTGACAATGTGGAACATATTCGTGACCACACTAAACCCAACAAGATCCTGAAGCTGTGGATGGTGCTGGGTGTGGGTTCAACTGAGGAAAATGGCTAAGAAACAACGGAATCCACATGGCAAGACATGGCCGACCTCAGCCAAGCTGAGAGCACCGTAAATGTGCCCGCTGAGCTGCCTGATTGGACTCCCAGTCTATGGTGGTGATAGGGCGAGTCCACTTCCTATACTGAAGGTCTGTTTATACGATTACTAACTGTACACGTGACTACAGAAGTCAAAGGTCAACAGATGGTCATCGATTGCTCGTGCTGCTCTTGGTGAATACCAGTCTTCCCGTTGTTCTCCTGTTCTGCCTTCGCTAGTTTGTTCTTCTCTGCGTTCAGGTCAAGGACTTCCTTCATCAGGGGCTGTATGCCTTCGGGGTTGATCTTCAGCAGCACCTGCGAGTGTTCTTCGTTGAGATTGCGAATGTCTGTGAGTTTCATGAGGAGTTTGGGGTACATCCAACGTATAACGTGTGGCGGATGTTTGGACTCCAAGTACCGCAAGAGAAGTAACGCGTAGCGCTCTTGCTCCTCGGCCACATAATGCTTGTCGACGATCTGTGGTCTGTCCGGGGAGTACAAGGCGATCATCAGAAGGAGAATCAGCACAGTCTCGTCTGCCTGCAGGTCCACGGCTAAACTCTTCACAAAGCGCATGTGTTCATCAAACAGACCGGTACCCTGACCCATCTTGAGCTGATCTGTGGTCATGGCATACTTCTCCTTGTCGTACGGATCTAGGAACTGCATCTTGTCGCTGTCAAAGGTGATGACTGACCGAATGATCAACAACTCAATGCTGCCGCCCTTCAGTAAACTGATCTGATCCGATTGTGACAAGGCCTTGAAGGATTTGATCTTCTTGGACATGTCAATGACGCGCCGGACACTGATTTCAGCTATGTTGACCAGCTCGATCATGGAGGGATGGTTTCTGGACACCTCAGACTCCACGCAAATCTCCAGGCTCTGATGGTAGGCACTGACTATCTCGTTGATGGCCATTTCCTCCTCGGGTTCCAGGACACGTAGCCGAGGTGTAGCAGACGACGATATATCCATACTCTGCTGCATTTTAGCTTTATCCACTTCTCGAAATTTGCTGAGGAGAAAATCCGCAACATGCCGTTAATCATCCAGCAACAATGAGATCAGCAAGTCACTGACGAAGTAAATAACAAAATAAACAAACATGTTCCGCCCTCCTGCCAACAGATGGCAGTGTATAGAACAGTTGGATAGACCAGCTGGTATCTGACAGTATCCAAAATCTAAAGGTGATTTATCTGACAGTATCAAAACTATGAAGGTGATTTATCTGACAGTTTTAAAACCATAAAGATGATTTATCTGACAGTATCCAAACCACAAAGGTGACTTATTTGACAGTATCAAAACCATAAAGGTGATTTATCTGACAGTATCCAAACACAGAAATTGATTTATCTGACAAAATCCACACCCTAAATGTAATTTCTCTGACAGTATCCAAAACCTAAAGTTGATTTATCTGACATAAAACCATAAAAGTGACTTATCTGACCTATCTAAATCATGACAGTGATTTATCTGACACCAAAGCTTAAAGGTGATTTATCTTATGGTATCCAAATCCTAAAGGTAATTTATCTGACAGTATCCGAACCTTGAAATTGATTTATCTAACAGTATCCAATCTCAGAAATTGATTTATCCGACAGTATCCAAACCATGACATTGATTTATCTGACAGTATTCAGACCTTAAAGGTTATTTATCTGACAGTATCCATTCACTAAAACCTATTTATTTGACAGTATCCATACACTGAAACTGATTTATCTGAAAGTATCCATATACTGAAACTGGTTTATCTGAAAGTATCCATACACTGAAACTGGTATATCTGAAAGTATCCAAACACTGACATTGATTTATCTGACAGTATCCAAATGCTGAAATTAATATATCTAACAGTGCAACCCTGAAACTGATTTGTATCCTAACCCTGATATTGATTTTTCTGACAGTATCAAAACTCAGAAACTGATTTATCTGACAGCATCCTCCAAACCCTGAAATTGATATTTCTAACAGTATCCAAACTCAGAAATTGATTTATCTGACAGTATCCAAACTCAGAAATTGATTTATCTGACAGCATCCTCCAAACACTGAAATTGATAATTCTAACAGTATACAAACCCCGAAATTGATTAATCGACAGCATCCAAACCCTGAAATTGAATTATCTGACAGTATCAAAACCCTAAAAGTGATTTTTCTGACAGTATCTAAACCCTGAAATTGATTAATCTGACAGTCTCCAAACCTTGAAATTGATTTATCTGTCAGTATCCAAACCCTAAAATTAATTTATCTGACATAATCTAAGCCCCTAAAATTGATTTATCTCACAGTATCTAAACCCCTAAAAATTGATTTATCTGACAGTATCTCATTTCCTAAAATTGATTTATCTGACAGTGTATAAGACATAAAATTGATTTATCCGACAGTATCTAAGGTCCTAAATTTGATTTATCTGACAGTGTATAAGAACTAAAATTGATTTATCCGACAATATCTAAGCCCCTAAAATTGATTTATCTGACAGCGTATAAGACCTAAAATTGATTTATCCGACAGTGTATAAGACCTACAATTTATTTATCCGACAGTATCTAAAGCCCTAAAATTTATTTATCTGACAGTGTATAGAACCTAAAATTGATTTATCTGTCAGTATCCAAACTCTAAAATTGATTTATCTGACAGTATCTAAGCCCCTAAAATTGATTTATCTGACAGTATCTAAGCCCCTAAAATTGATTGATCTGACAGTATCTAAGCCCCTAAAATTGATTTACCCGACAATATCTAAGAACCTAAAATTGATTTATCTGACAGTATCTAAGCCCTGAATAAACTTCACCAACATGGCCTTCAGCTAGCACACTTCCTGCCTGGATCCTGATCAAGGAATGATGTCACCTATAAATCCAATCCAGCAGATGCCATTAACCGATAAATGCCACTATAACTTGCACGGTAAAATAAATACTCACCACTCCACTGGTTTCCCCGGAGTCTTGTGCCTGCAACGACAAAAGAAATCACAAACTTAAATATATAGCTGACACACACGATACAAAATATGTGATGATAAACATTCCCTCACATCACCAACACAACAGAGAATACAGAAGTTACACGTCTACATAACCACGCGTTGACAGAACAGAAGTTACACGTCTACATAACCAGGCGTTGACAGAACAGAAGTTACACGTCTACATTGCCAGACGTTGACAGAACAGAAGTTACACGTCTACATAACCAAACGTTGACAGAACACAAGTTACACGTCTACATAACCAGGCGTTGACAGAACAGAAGTTACACGTCTACATAACCAGACGTTGACAGAACAGAACTTACACGTCTACATAACCACGCGTTGACAGAACAGAAGTTACACGTCTACATAACCAGGCGTTGACAGAACAGAAGTTACACGTCTACATAACCAGACGTTGACAGAACAGAAGTTACACGTCTACATAACCAGACGTTGACAGAACAGAAGTTACACATCTACATAACCAGGCGTTGACAGAACAGAAGTTACACGTCTACATAACCAGGCGTTGACAGAACAGAAGTTACACGTCTACATAATCACGCGTTGACAGAACAGAAGTTACACGTCTACATAACCAGGCGTTGACAGAACAGAAGTTACACGTCTACATAACCAGGCGTTGACAAAACAGAAGTTACACGTCTACATAACCAGACGTTGACAGAACAGAAGTTACACATCTACATAACCAGACGTTGACAGAACAGAAGTTACACGTCTACACAACCAGGCGTTGACAGAACAGAAGTTACACGTCTACATAACCAGGCGTTGACAGAACAGAAGTTACACGTCTACATAACCAGGCGTTGACAGAACAGAAGTTACACGTCTACATAACCAGGCGTTGACAGAACAGAAGTTACAAATCTACATAACCAGGCGTTGACAGAACAGAAGTTACAAATCTACATAACCAGACGTTGACAGAACAGAAGTTACAAATCTACATAACCAGGCGTTGACAGAACAGAAGTTACACATCTACATAACCAGACGTTGACAGAACAGAAGTTACACGTCTACATAACCAGGCGTTGGCAGAACAGAAGTTACACGTCTACAGAGTTAGGCTTTGATAGAAGAGAAGTTACACGTCTAGTTTTCATTTCTACTGTAGCATGGCCTAAGAATGTTTCTTACTGGCGCCCCCTTCAACTTGTTTGTATTGGTGTTAAAAGCCTCACATGCTAAGTGAGGTCTGAAGCCGGTAATTGTATAATAATTGCTTCTTTCTCAAATTAAACGCTGCTGTACCTAACGCTACTTCCATTGCTTCTTTTGGTGTACTTATACTGGTACCCACATCGACGGCCAGTGCTTGGCGCTGTATACTGTCTAGTTTTTCTTTGTAGTAATCAGTTGCCGAGTCATAGACTATACTTCCATATTCTAGTTTCCCTCTCAGAAACACTTCATAAAATTCTACAAGATTGGCTTGATGAGCAAGCCATTGCCCTTTAATTATCCTTAACAAATTGCTAATTCTTGTACATTTGTCTACCGTGACAATATGTTAGCCCCAATTCAGCTGTTCGTCCAGAATAATTTCTAGAAACTGTGTGCTCGTTACTCTATGGTTGTTCTTCTATTGAATCTAATTGTATAAGTATTTCTTTCAGAGTAGCGTTGGCTTTTGTAGTTGACTACAATGCTTACAGTTTTGCTGGTATTTATTTTGAAACCCCCTTTACTCATCCAATTAATACCATTATTAACTTCTTTTTGTAAACTGTTTCTTGCCGTCCTCACTAATTTATCACATGTAGATATCAAACAATCATCCGTAAACTGTGTCAGGCTTACTCTTGAGTCCTTAATTACCAAGCCAGAATCATTAACCAGGATTGAGAATACTGTTGGAAAGAACGCCGCACCTTGGGGGAATCCGTCTCCTGTGCGTCAATATTCGATCTCTCATTGTTAATGATCAGTGAGTATGTCCTGTATTCAAAGAAACTCTGAATGTACCTATATACTTGCCCACCTAATCCTAATATTATGTTGACTTGATACAGGACGATTTATTGCCAACTCTGGTCGTAAGCTTGAGCAAAGTCTACAAAATAGAGCTACAGTTTAAATTCTAATTTTGAATTACAGACGGCTGGTTCTATGCCACTTAGACAGCGACCTCTGACTTCTAAGAAAACGTAACTCTTATCTTCGCTAATAAAAATAAAATTATCGCGAAAGAAAAAGAAGACAAAAGAAAACAAAAAGAAAATATGAGAAACAAGGAGATAAGGTGTGTGAATGTTTACCGGTTTTCTTCGATACGTTGCCGTTTCCTCATTTTCTCCTCGTCTGTCAGAATGTACTCTTTGCGCATGCCGATCTCGAAACATTTTCTCAAACGACATCGCTTGCAGAACCTGCGGTTGGAGACGTCCATCTTGCATTTCTCCTCGTATGGGCACTTGAAGTACTCCTGCAGACACAACAACACCGATCTCGGTCTTTTATACGTCTCGGTCAAATCGTTATACATATCTTGGTCATTTACACACATTATTCAACTGTTTACCTATTTCAGAAATGTAAAAATCTCAGTGGACTGTTCACATATCTCAGGCACCAAAACAAGTTACAGGTATCATTCTCTGTGGCTTTCGATTGGTCAGTCGACTATATCCTTTCGTATCTGAGTCTGATGTCTTCTCAATTGTCTGTCTGTCACGAAATCTCTGAGTTTATTATTTTTTTTAAAGAACTGAAGATATGATACCTGGCATTATTCCGTCACTGATCTACCTTTCACCCCACACAGTATATGTCAAGATAAAGTATTGCCTTACACGGCATCACCCTCACATAACACCTCACAGCTGCCTTGTTTGTTGAGATTACCCCAACTACACCCACACACCTCTACCTCACACACCCCTACCTCGAACACCTCTACCACACATACACCTCAACCTCACACATCTGTACCTCACACACCTCTCTTAAATAGGTTACCTCTACCCCACACACCTCTGTGAGATAAAAGTGACTAGCTCAACAAAAAGCAGACGTGGTAGCCAGGGGTTGCCAGGTGATATATGCCGTGTCATGTCAGACAGGCATGTCGTGTACTTGTTTACTCCTGGCTACCGGCTTGTGCAGACTTAATTATACACGTCACGGTGGCATCTGCTTGTTTTTCTCCGACAGCTCTTTCATCTATGGGACATCTTGAGACACACACGCCGACACGGTCATATCTTGAGACACAAGCCAACACAGTGACATCTTGAGACACATAAGCCGACAGGGTCATATCTTGAGACACACAAGCCGACACGGTGACATCTTGAGACACACAAGCCGACACGGTGATATCTTGAGACATACAAGCCGACACGGTGACATCTTGAGACACACAAGCCGACAGGGTCATATCTTGAGACACACAAGCTGACACGGTGACATCTTGAGACACACAAGCCGACACGGTCATATCTTGAGACACACACGCCGACACGGTGACATCTTGAGACACACAAGCCGACACGGTGACATCTTGAGACACACAAGCCGACACGGTGACATCTTGAGACACACAAGCCGACACGGTGACATCTTGAGACACACAAGCCGACACGGTCATATCTTGAGACACACAAGCCGACACGGTGACATCTTGAGACACACAAGCCGACACGGTCATATCTTGAGACACACAAGCCGACACGGTGACATCTTGAGACACACAAGCCGACAAGGTCATATCTTGAGACACACAAGCCGACACGGTGACATCTTGAGACACACACGCCGACCCGGTCACATTTTGAGACACACAAGCCGACCCGGTCACATCTTGAGACACACAAGCCGAGCCGGTCACATCTTGAGACACACAAGCCGACACGGTGACATCTTGAGACACACAAGCCGACACGGTCATATCTTGAGACACACACGTTGACACGGTGACATCTTGAGACACACACACCGACCCGGTCACATCTTGAGAAACAAGCCGACCCAGTCACATCTTGAGACACACAAGCCGACACGGTGACATCTTGAGACACACAAGCCGACACGGTCATATCTTGAGACACACACGCCGACACGGTGACATCTTGAGACACACACACCGACCCGGTCACATCTTGAGAAACAAGCCGACAGGGTCATATCTTGAGACACACAAGCCGACACGGTGACATCTTGAGACACACACGCCGACCCGGTCACATTTTGAGACACACAAGCCGACACGGTGACATCTTGAGACACACAAGCCGACAGGGTCATATCTTGAGAAACACAAGCCGACACGGTCATATCTTGAGAAACACAAGCCGACACGGTCATATCTTGAAACACACAAGCCGACACGGTCATATCTTGAGAAACACAAGCCGACACGGTCACATCTGGCAGTGCTGATCAATGTCCAGGAAATCTCCTTATGTTCTTGGTTAGATTCAAGAGAACATTCAGAAACAACACACCATCTGAGCTTTCTTAGGTCTCAACATCAATCCAAGCCTTCTTGACTCTCAACACTACATGTGTCTCAACATCAAACCAAGCCTTCTTGACTCTCAACACATCTTCTCAATTCTTCATGTATCTTTCGCCCCCCCCCCCCGGCTTATAAGATGTTTCAGCACATCCTTAGCATTATGTTTCTCAACACGCCCCCTCAACACTACATGTGTCTCAACACGTCGATCTCCCTCAACAATACATGTGTCTCAACACGTCGATCTCCCTCAACACTACATGTGTCTCAACACGTCCATCTCCTCAACACTACATGAGTCTCAACACGTCCATCCCCCCAACACTACATGAGTCTCAACACGTCCATCTCCCCAACATTACATGTGTCTCAACACGTCGATCTCCCTCAACACTACATGTGTCTCAACACGTCCATCCCCCAACACTACATGTGTCTCAACACGTCGATCTCCCTCAACACTACATGTGTCTCAACACGTCCATCCCCCAACACTACATGTGTCTCAACACGTCGATCTCCCTCAACACTACATGTGTCTCAACACGTTCATCCCCCAACACTACATGTGTCTCAACACGTCGATCTCTCCCAACACTACATGTGTCTCAACACGTCCATTCCCCCAACACTACATGTGTCTCAACACGTCGATCTCCCTCAACACTACATGTGTCTTAACACGTCCATCCCCCCAACACTACATGTGTCTCAACAGGTCGATCTCCCTCAACACTACATGTGTCTCAACACGTCCATCTCCCCAACACTACATGTGTCTCAACACGTCGATCTCCCTCAACACTACATGTGTCTCAACACGTCCGTCCCCCCAACACTACATGTGTCTCAACACGTCGATCTCCCTCAACACTACATGTGTCTCAACACGTCCGTCCCCCCAACACTACATGTGTCTCAACACGTCGATCTCCCTCAACACTACATGTGTCTCAACACGTCCGTCCTCCCAACACTACATGTGTCTCAACACGTCGATCTCCCTCAACACTACATGAGTCTCAACACGTCCATCTCCCCAACATTACATGTGTCTCAACACGTCGATCTCCCTCAACACTACATGTGTCTCAACACGTCCATCCCCCAACAATACATGTGTCTCAACACGTCGATCTCCCTCAACACTACATGTGTCTCAACACGTCCATCCCCCAACACTACATGTGTCTCAACACGTCGATCTCCCTCAACACTACATGTGTCTCAACACGTCCATCCCCCAACACTACATGTGTCTCAACACGTCAATCTCCCTCAACACTACATGTGTCTTAACACGTCCATCCCCCCAACACTACATGTATCTCAACGCGTCGATCTCCCTCAACACTACATGTGTCTCAACACGTCCATCACCCCAACACTACATGTGTCTCAACACGTCGATCTCCCTCAACACTACATGTGTCTCAACACGTCCGTCCCCCCAACACTACATGTGTCTCAACACGTCGATCTCCCTCAACACTACATGTGTCTCAACACGTCCATCTCCCCCAACACTACATGTGTCTCAACCCCCCTCCCCCACCCAACCAGTCTTGTGTCCCGCGCCGTTGTTAAATTAACTCATTCTAGCAAAACCAGTGGCTGAAGTGTGTATGTTCACATTGTTTTAATGTTTTAACTCTTTGAAGCCGAATCGTGCTTTCATTAATATAAAGCTAGCAGAGGAGAAGAGACGGTAAAACTCATGGCGATAGACAGAGAACGTGTAAAGCTCATGGAGACGTAGATTTGTAAAACTCATAGCGATAGACAGAGATGCGTAAAATTCAGGGAGACAGAGATATGTAAAACTCACGGTGATAGACAAAGACATGTAAAACTCACGGTGATAGATAGAGATATGTTAAACTCACGGTGATAGTCAGAGATATGTAAAACTCACGGTGATAGACAGGGATATGTAAAACTCACGGTGATAGTCAGAGGTATGTAAAACTCACGGTGATAGACAGAGATATGTAAAACTCACGGTGATAGACAGAGATATGTAAAACTCACGGTGATAGTCAGAGGTATGTAAAACTCACGGTGATAGTCAGAGATATGTAAAACTCACGGTGAAAGACAGAGATATGTAAAACTCACAGTGATAGTCAGAGATATGTAAAACTCATGGCGATAGACAGAGACCGTGAAAAGCTCATTGAGACGTAGATGTGTAAAACTCATGGCGATAGACAGAGATGCGTAAAACTCACGGAGACAGAGACATGTAAAACTCACGGTGATAGACAATGTAAAACTCACGGTGACAGACAGGGATATGTAAAACTCACTAGGACACCGGTGATAGATGGAGATATGCAAAACTCACTGGAACACCGGTGCTAAACAGAAATATGTAAAACTTACTGCAACACCGGTGATAGACAGAGATATGTTAAACTCACAGGAACACCGGTGATAGACAGAGATATGTAAAACTCACTGGAACACCAGTGCTAGACAGAAATATGTAAAACTCATTAGGACACCGGTGATAGACAGAGATATGTACAACTCACTGCAACACCGGTGATAGACAGAGATATGTAAAACTTACAGGAACACCGGTGATAGACAGAGATATGTAAAACTCACTGCAACACCGGTAATAGGCAGAGATATGTAAAACTCACTGCAACACCAGTGATAGACAGAGATATGTAAAACTCACTGCAACACCGGTGATAGACAGAGATTTGTTAAACTCACAGGACACCGGTGATAGACAGAGATATGTAAAACTCACTGGAACACCAGGGCTAGACAGAAATATGTAAAACTCATTAGGACACCGGTGATAGACAGAGATATGTAAAACTCACTGCAACACCGGTGATAGACAGAGATGTGTAAAACTCACTGCAACACCGGTGATAGACAGAGATTTGTTAAACTCACAGGACACCGGTGATAGACAGAGATATGTAAAACTCACTGGAACACCAGGGCTAGACAGAAATATGTAAAACTCATTAGGACACCGGTGATAGACAGAGATATGTAAAACTCACTGGGACACCGGTGATAGACAGAGATATGTAAAACTCACTGGAACACCAGTGCTAGACAGAAACATGTAAAACTCATTAGGACACCGGTGATAGACAGAGATATGTAAAACTCACTGGGACACCGGTGATAGACAGAGATATGTAAAACTTACTGGAACACCGGTGATAGACAGAGATATGTAAAACTCACAGGAACACCGGTGATAGACAGAGATATGTACAACTTACTGCAACACCGGTGATAGACAGAGATATTTTAAACTCACTGCAACACCGGTGATAGATAGAGATATGTAAAACTCACAGGAACACCGGTGATAGAAAGAGATATGTAAAACTCACTGCAATACCGGTGATAGACAGAGATATGTAAAACTCACAGGAACACCGGTGATAGACAGAGATATGTAAAACTCACTGCAACACCGGTGATAGATAGAGATATGTAAAACTCACTGCAACACCGGTGATAGATAGAGATATGTAAAACTCACTGCAACACCTGTGATAGATAGAGTTGTCTCGTGAGACTAGTTGTTTGTGAAACGTCTTCTGTGTTTACATTGTGTGTGTGTAGATTTCGTGAGAGCCTAATGAAGAGCCGGTGTGTGTGTGTGTACATTGTGTGAGAGCCTAATGAAGAGCCGGTGTGTGTGTGTGTACATTGTGTGAGAGCCTAATGAAGAGCCGGTGTGTGTGTGTGTACATTGTGTGAGAGCCTAATGAAGAGCCGGTGTGTGTGTGTGTATGTGTGTACATTGTGTAATAGCCTAATGAAGAGCTGGTGTGTGTGTGTGTACATTGTGTGAGAGCCTAATGAAGAGCCGGTGTGTGTATGTGTGTACATTGTGTGAGAGCCTAATGAAGAGCCGGTGTCCGTGTACATTGTGTAAGAACCTAATGCAGGTCTGGTGTGTGTGTTTACATTGTGTGAGAGCCTGATTAGGAGCCGGTGTGTGTTTGTGTGTGTGTACACTGTGTGCGAGCCTAAGGAAGAGCCTTTGTGTGTGTGTGTGTGTGTGCGTGTACATTGTGTAACGGCCTAATGAAGAGCCAGTGTGTGTATGTACATTGTGCGATAGTCTAATGAAGAGCTGGTGTGTGTGTGTACATTGTGTGAGAGCCTAATGAAGAGCCGGTGTGTGTGTGTGTACATTGTGTGAGAGCCTAATGAAGAGCCGGTGTGTGTGTGTGTACATTGTGTGAGAGCCTAATGAAGAGCCGGTGTGTGTGTGTGTGTGTGTGTGTGTTTGTGTGTACATTGTGTAATAGCCTAATGAAGAGCTGGTGTGTGTGTGTACATTGTGTGAGAGCCTAATGAAGAGCCGGTGTGTGTGTGTGTGTGTGTGTGTGTGTACATTGTGTGAGAGCCTAATGAAGAGCCGGTGTCCGTGTACATTGTGTAAGAACCTAATGCAGGTCTGGTGTGTGTGTGTACATTGTGTGAGAGCCTGATTAGGAGCCGGTGTGTGTTTGTGTGTGTGTGTACACTGTGTGCGAGCCTAAGGAAGAGCCTTTGTGTGTGTGTGTGTGTGTGTGTGTGTGCGTGTACATTGTGTAACGGCCTAATGAAGAGCCAGTGTGTGTATGTACATTGTGCGATAGTCTAATGAAGAGCTGGTGTGTGTGTGTGTGTGTGTGTACATTGTGTAATAGCCTAATGAAGAGCTGGTGTGTGTGTGTGTACATTGTGGGACAGCCTTATGAACAGCTGGTGTGTATGTGTTGTACATTTTGTGAGGGCCTAATAAAGAGCTGGTGTGTGTGTGTGTACATTGTGTTAGAGCCTAACGAAGAGCCGGTGTGCGTGTACATTGTATGAGAGCCTAATGAAGAGAGAGTGTGTGTGTGTGTGTGTGTACTTTGTGTGAGAGCCTAATGAAGAGGATGTGTGTAGGTGTACATTGTGTGAGAGCCTAATGAAGAGGATGTGTGTAGGTGTACATTGTGTGAGAGCGTAATGAAGAGGATGTGTGTAGGTGTACATTGTGTGAGAGCCTAATGAAGAGGATGTGTGTAGGTGTACATTGTGTGAGAGCCTAATGAAGAGGATGTGTGTAGGTGTACATTGTGTGAGAGCCTAATGAAGAACTAGTGTATGTGTACATTGTGTGGGAGCCTAATGAAGAGCCGGTGTGTGTGTGTTTGTGTGTATAAACATTGTGTGAAAGCCTAATGAAAAGCCAGTGTGCGTGTGTGTACATTGTGTAATAGCTTAATGAACAGCCGGTGTGTGTGTGTGTGTGCACATTGTGTGAGAGCCTAACGAAGAGCCGGTGTGCGTGTGTACATTGTGTGAGAGCTTAGTGAAGAGCCGGTGTGTGTGTGTACTTTGTGTGAGAGCTTAATGAAGATCGTGTGTGTGTGTGTACATTGTGTGAGAGCCTAATGAAGAGACGATGTGTTTGTACTTTGTGTGAGAGCCTAATGAAGAGCAGGTGTGTGTGTACATTGTGTGAGAGCCTAATAAAGAGCAGGTGTGTGTGTGTACTTTGTGTGAGAGCCTAATAAAGATCAGGTGTGTGTGTACATTGTGTGAGAGCCTAATGAAGAGCAGGTGTGAGTGTACATTGTGTGAGAGCCTAATAAAGAGCAGGTGTGTGTGTGTACTTTGTGTGAGAGCGTAATAAAGATCAGGTGTGTGTGTACATTGTGTGAGAGCCTAATGAAGAGCCGGTGTGTGTATGCTACGAACATAGACACACACACTGACTCGCACACGCACACTACGACAGACACACATACTAGTGCAGAAAACGTAATCAGGTAGTTGTGAATTAAAAGAAATTTCGTGCGCGCGCGCACTTACACATATTCACTTGTGGGGTTAATGAAGAAACTATGAATGTGCAAGAAACTTTGATGACATAACATTTAGTGCTTAACTGTGGATTAAGTCAGAATCACTGTTATGTGTGAGTAAGTGTGTGTGTGTGTGTGTGTGTGTGTGTGTGTGAGAGAGAGAGAGAGACAGACAGACAGACAGACAGACCGACCGACCGAACGACCGACCGACTACCGAGCAGCAGGCAGGCAGGCAGGCAGACAGGCAGACAGACAGACAGACAGACAGACATATTTCGCGCCCCGTGAGTGCTGCTAAGACTCCATGTCAATAACTTACTGAAGAACCTGCACACGTGTCTGTGTGAAACCCCACGACCTAAGATTAACGATGAAAGACGCACAGGTGTGTGAACTAATCAAGCCCCTGGGCCGTGTACGAACTCAGGCTCTGGGATATCGCTGAAGCAGGTGTGCCAGGACCGGGGTCACCGAGTGACATTTGCTTATTGTGTGTCAGGTCATACAGTGCCTGCACAGACGACGGAAGCATGAGGGCCAACCGGGTTGCCTGTTTGTAGTTCAGTGTCATATAATGACAGGTGATTAAGTGCCAATCTCCACACATAGATGCCGAGGAAGACTTTCGAGCCGCAACGTTCGTACTGCGATTCGGGATTGTGTTACTGTGAAGCTGACAGATTCTATTTTTCGCTTGTATTAACATTGTTTTTAGGTTTCCCAGTGTCACAGAATCGTCTCGTCTGTCGGCTCAGGGCTGCTGCCTGAAGGTTTGATCTCTCAGATGTGTAAGCCAACAGGGCAAATCCAAGACAACCGTTCAACCTCTACAACTGTTACGGTAGACACCAGCCCGGTGAACTTTCAGTGCTGCTCGGGTCAGGAGCTATGTATAATGTGCTACATGTGATCCTGTGATTGAACTGGACATTGAGACAGCTGTTACGGTTGACACCAGCCCGGTGAACTTGCAGTGCTGCTCGGGTCAGGAGATATGTATAGTGTGCTAGATGTGATTCTGTGACTGAACCTGGACATTTCCATTGAACTCTGATGTTGCCGTTTTCTCTGGAATTCCGTATAAGAGGAGCAATGGCCGTAAAATATTCTACTGCCGATTCTTTTAACAACTACAAAGATAAGGGAACCAGATCTGCAACAGGTAGAGACGGAAGCCTAGCTACTGCACCCCGAGCAGCGGAGGGTGTTGAGTTATTGTTCTGTTTGAGGATGGAGGCCAGAAGAGACTTTAAGGTGGACACTATGGTAAAGTGGGAAGTGGGTTATCGTGATTATCCACAATTTATCTATAGTACGTTTACAAATTTATGACCACGTTTGCAATCTATTTTCTCGAAAACTTCCTGTTAGATCGCAATGATTGTTTTGCATGAAGCCTTTAAATAAACACTCTATTCTTTAGTGCATAGATGCTGAGGATTTTGCTAATCAGCGTATTCCTTTGATCTTCTTAAACCACTGTAAATAAGTAGAGTGTTAATGTCATCTTGTTCGTTTTCCTGGGTCACGATATCGCAGTGCAAATGACCCATCTTAGAGTCCCGGCTAAAGGTGCTGCTACAGTAAAATGGAAACCTCTGCGTAGTTATACATTTTCTACACCTCAGCTCCTGCTGTCCCAGAAACTTCAGCGGCTGATGAAAGTATATTGTTGAAATGATGTACTTTCTACGTGTGGGTTCCGGGACCCCACTGTGGGAAAGACAACAATAGACCCAATGCCTCCTAACGAGCATATCGTAAGAGTTTAATATCGGACTTCCTTCGACGTCGAAGTGCCTATGCCTCAGATGCAAGGAACCACCGTCTGCATTCACACAATTCACATCTGACAAACTGACGTGCACGCAACATTCAGGTTCTGGAACACGACTCAAGAGGTGGACGAACAACATCAAAACCTTCACCAGAGTTGACAGCCGGTGAACACCAAACAGAAGAATAAGAATATATTGCGTGTTTGTGCGCGCGCGGGTAATTGTGTGTGTGTGTCTGTGTTTATGTGTGTGTGTGTGTGTGATTAATGGTTCCACACAGTACAACAGCCGAGATCACTTACTAGGCCCTTGGGGGCGTTCCTTCTGAAGAAAGCCTTGCAGGACTCGCAAGAGATGGCATCGAAGTTGTAGCCCAGAGCTCTGTCCCCGCACACGCCGCAGTATTTGTCCTCCTTATTCTTGCGGGCCTTGCCGCAGCCCATCCCGTCAGTGGGCGAGTGACTCAGCGAGCGGTAGTGGTGGGCCATGTGATCCATGCTGCCGTGATCGTCGAAGCTGAAACAGACAGAACATCTTTATGAAACATGTCTACACAATCACATCTATCTGCTCCTTCTTTTCCTCACGCCTTTTATCTCCCAGTGGAGCCTGTACTCACTGCCAACTTACACCATGCCAGTTATAGACTTCTTCAGCTTTCATTGGAATCTGCTCTTACAGCTCTCTACGGGATGCTGTAACTGACTGACTGACCTTCTACCCCACCAGGACATCACACAAGCGATAAACACCCGATGACACAAAGCGCCACCATGCGGATGACGATCGCCGTGGAGAGGTCCCAGAAACCGCGTTCAGACATTTGGCCATATGTATGGCCTGCCTATATTGCGGCCCCTGGCAAAAGCCAGAGTAGGGCTTCAAATGACAAAAAATTTCGTCCTAAAAAGAACGAAATTGGATGTATAAACAGGGATGCTGTGGTAGTTTCATGCCACCCCTCTTACAACATGCGTGTTAGATTACAACGTTTCACAAGGTCCGACAATTAAGTAATGAGATTAATTTCATAAAAATTAAAATAATCAACAATTGAAGATATAACCTGTATCTAATTCTAAATTAGTCACTAGTGCATTGATACAGCAAGTGGCACGATCTAACAAACATTGGGTCGACCTCTGTAGTTCTTCTGTTGTTATGGCCCCTACAGTCAATGTTACGGCCCTCTGAATGTCATCACTATCGTTATAGAAGCGTCCTTTCAATCGTAACTCTAATTTTCGGAATAGAAAATATTAACAGGCAGATAAATCTGGGGAATATGGTGGAAGGCTGAAGACTTGTTTTGGGGCCAAAAATTCCTGTTTTAATGATGTCTCTTAGGTACTCAACCCGATGATGTTTTTGGTCATCAGACAACGAATGTGGTACACACCGACGAGAAATTTATTCTTGATAAAATCTTACACTAAAATGTTATGAATGGTCTCTCTATTAACACAGATTTATCTGCCATCATTCTCACAGTAAAACAATGATCCTCTTGTATCCGTTCTCCGGCTTTTGCAATAAGTTCATCATTACAAACAGAAATTTGGCGTCCAGGTCTATATGCATTGGTAATCATTTCTCTAGCACTTTTGAATCGGGAATACCACCTGAAAATCTGTGCACGAGATAAACAATTATCCCCATAAACTTCTTGCCTCAATTCAACTGTTTCAATGGTTCTTTTTCTGAGTTTTAAAAATAATTAAATATTAGCTTTTTGCTACGTGCTGATTACGTAACAATTCACCTCTGACACCAAAAAGGTGGCTTGTCTGTTGTCTGCTTATCAAGCGGCATGAGAATTTGCCAGATCATAGATGAATGTTCCCTCTTTAGATTCCATGTTTTGCTTCATAGATGGCATTTTTGTCTTGGCCATATTAAAATCAGTCTCATGACCTTATTGTCAGACCTTGTATGTCCTTCTTACAGACAGGCGCACGTGCAAACAAATATTTTGAAATCGAGGATATACATGAGCAGGCATATATTTGGTGGTCCAGACACAAACGATAGAAAGGACGAACTGAGCTGATGATGTTGGGAGATGTAACTTTGCTGACTACGTTTGTGGGGAACCTCCCTCAGCCATGAAACCTAAAACAAACGGACAACGATGTGCTGTAATGTGGAGGTAATTTAACACAGAACTACCGCGCCAGCTGGCCAAAGAGCTAACCACACAGCTTCTGCCACTGCCAAGGAATGCCGTAATAACGACAAGATGGCCTCGGTGTGTCCGGGAAGTTGGGTGAACTCTCTCTTCAGGAGCACTGAAGTTCGAGGACAACAGAGTGTTTGGTTGAGGTCGTGCAGTGCAGGACAGATTAGATCAGCAACAAACTTTGGGAACACCTGACACGATCCCATCAGCGACCACCTGAAGCACACAACAGTTGAGACAAGGTGGGGTCAACATCAGTTCAGACCGCGGGCAAGAAAACATCACATTCCCCAACAGTTGTCCTAGCGACGGCTCTGTGTCTTCTCTTCTAATTTTGCTAGCTCTTTTTTGGCCTGACCCTAAACATGGCCAAACATGACACATTGGTTTAAGAACACTGACCCCGTCACTGGGTGCAAGGACAGTGTGGGGTCTAGGTGAAGGATGCCGCTTTGGTCAAGGATGGATGAAGCTGCTTCTCCTGGCCAGGTATCTGTTGAAACTACAGGACGATGTTTTGATGACTTGTGTACTCAGTAGCGGTCACCGAAGTATTATCACTACCACGCGCCGTGTTTTCTGGAATCAGATCTGTGTTCATGTCCAGGCAATCCCGTCGTTGATCTGTTTGTATTTTTTCCCATTGCTATATTCCCAAAAAGTTAACCTGCTGTCGATAAGTTTACCAATTGTCGTTAAAACTATTAGTTGTCGTTAAAACGACCAGTAAAGTTTTCAAGCTCATGCCCTCTGACGAGTTCAGCCCTCGAGACTAACCAGGATGCAGTCCTCGTCTGTTTTTAGGAAGGTTACTTCGTTCATTGTTCTCTCCGCCCATGGTATTGTGCACAATTCTCCCACACTCACCACATGATCGTTGCCATGTCAGTTTATTGTCCGCGCTGTCCACACACGCAGCAGTATTGGTTCCATAAAGCACTTATACACTCTATTCGGTAATGTAACTGGCAACTGAGTAAGAACTATATCTGATGTCGTCGGTTCGAACCCGGTCTCTTCTGGAAACCCAGGTTCTTTTCTTTGACATTTGATCTCCTAAGGTAAGAGCTTTGGCTTAAGTGATGTCGACAGGGTCTATGTGTGACAGTAACGTCACAGTAATGACGGTAGATGGCGACAGGGTCTATGTGTGACAGTAACGTCACAGTAATGAGGGTAGATGTCGACAGGGTCTATGTGTGACAGTAACGTCACAGTAATGACGGTAGATGTCGACAGGGTCTATGTGTGACAGTAACGTCACAGTAATGAGGGTAGATGTCGACAGGGTCTATGTGTGACAGTAACGTCACAGTAATGACGGTAGATGTCGACAGGGTCTATGTGTGACAGTAACGTCACAGTAATGACGGTAGATGTCGACAGGGTATATGTGTGACAGTAACGTCACAGTAATGACGGTAGATGTCGACAGGGTCTATGTGTGACACTAACGTCACAGTAATGACGGTAGATGTCGACAGGGTCTATGTGTGACAGTAACGTCACAGTAATGACGGTAGATGTCGACAGAGTCTATGTGTGACAGTAACGTCACAGTAATGAAGGTAGATGCCGACAGAGTCTATGTGTGACAGTAAC
>CAJHNH020006124.1:246690-271690 GCA_905116865.2 Candidula unifasciata | reverse complement strand
CATGACATGGTAATGTAACTTTATGGACACGATCTCATGACATGGTAATGTCACTTTATGGACACGATCTCATGACATGGTAATGTCACTTTATGCACACGATCTCATGACATGGTAATGTCACTTTATGGACACGATCTCATGACATGGTAATGTAACTTTATGGACACGATCTCATGACATGGTAATGTCACTTTATGCACACGATCTCATGACATGGTAATGTCACTTTATGGACACCATCTCATGACATGGTAATGTCACTTTATGGACACGATCTCATGACATGGTAATGTCACTTTATGCACACGATCTCATGACATGGTAATGTAACTTTATGCACACGATCTCTGTCACTTTATGGACACGATCTCATGACATGGTAATGTAACTTTATGCACACGATCTCATGACATGGTAATGTAACTTTATGGACACGATCTCATGACATGGTAATGTCACTTTATGGACACGATCTCATGACATGGTAATGTAACTTTATGCACACAATCTCATGACATGGTAATGTCACTTTATGGACACCATCTCATGACATGGTAATGTCACTTTATGGACACGATCTCATGACATGGTAATGTCACTTTATGCACACGATCTCATGACATGGTAATGTAACTTTATGCACACGATCTCATGACCTGGTAATGTAACTTTATGCACACGATCTCATGACATGGTAATGTCACTTTATGGACACGATCTGATGACATCAAATGAGATGTCAAGGAGATGAGTACAGTGGCCATGCGTGTGAACAATGATGTTTGTTATAGGAGATTCGAAGACAACTGGCTCTATCACAAATGATTTTGTTGTCCTGGCAACGGCGTCTCTTTCTGAAAACACATGAATCGCGTTTGCGTTTGGGAACCAATTTTGGAGGGAAAAAGAATAAATCCACTGGCCCTCTTAGCAAGCATGTCGTAAACGACGGCTAATTAGAGGTTTATCTTCCTAGTTTTCTCTAAGGTATGTGGTGGTGGTGAGTAGGGGTGGGGGAGGGGTGGGGGAGGGGTGGGGGAGGGGTACGTCGTTGGAGAAAACTAAGGCCCGTCTTTACAATTAAAATGTTGGAGAGGGAAGAGATGTGGGGGAGGGGAGAGGGGGGGGGGAGTGGAACACATACACACAGACATACAGGAAAAGGGGGAGGGGGGAGGGATAGGAGAACCAAGAGAGTAAGATGTCAAACAGTTCTACGCCTTTGCAAAGTGACAATCTGCATGAAAAGTGACTATTTTTTCGTCTTGTTCTTAGCGTTCACCGGCAGAAAATTCTGGTTGTTCGTCCACTTCTGGGTTCTATATTCTAAGTGTTGCGTGCACGTTCGGTTTACTGGTCTAGCCTATTTGTGTACACGTGTTAGTTCCTTGCCTGTTAGACAGGTGTACTCTGACTTCGAAGGGAGCACCCATTTAGTCAACTTTTACCCAATGCCAATTGCAGAGGCAGTGCGTCTGTTCTTCTTTAAACCACAATGGGTGTCCTGAACACACACAGGGACACGCCTGTGCCAATAACTGTACATTCTATATAGGGGTACACAAATTATGAGTCAAACACAAATCCAATAAATTTATCGCTTAAAGAAAGAAAACAAGCACCTGATTAATTCTGAATTATAAATTCACCAGCTGATGGGAAATCTAAGGCCACATGCCAAAGTGTGTGGATCCGTACATGGGTTTTCGAAATATTTGTTAAAGTGTGAGAACACAACTTTTGCAAGGCACTGTAGTGACCAAAGATAGCACACAAACAGGTGACAAATTCAGCCTACAAACAGGTGACGAACCGAGGCTACAAAGAGGTGACGAACCCAGCCCAGCGGGGACGCACCAAACTGGCCCAACTATTAGCCTGGAACTCTCCATCAGAGGGAGACAAGGGTAAAAGGTCAAGGTAATCAAATGGCAGACAATGCAGCAGAGGTCAGAGACGATTGACATTCACAAGCATCGAGGCAGAACAGGTCAAGTTGAGGCGACCAGTTATCTTCCGCGATGAAATTTCTCTCCACAAATTACTGGCACTCCGGGCATACCCACACGTGTTCTGTCTTCGCAGCAAATGTCATAACGTGTAGATGCTGACAGACTTCTTCGCTGAAAAGTGAATGCTCTATCATCTAGATCACGGCGACTGCAAAGAGTGGAGTATACACGCAGTCATATCACTCACTCCCGTACATTTTGATTTGACTCAGTCTGCACTGAGAATCTGGTGAGACCGTGTGTCCACCACGGTCATCGCAGCGCCTAAAATGTTCGAGTTACACTTCAGCAGAGCTGCGTCCACCAGTGACCATGTATGACCTCGTAGGTGGTCACTGGTCAGCTGTGAGAATTCTGTGAGAACTGACTGCGATGGAAATGCTTCGACGTGCTGAAAAGAAGAAGAAGGAGAAAGAAGAAACAGTAGGAGGAGGAGAAGAAAAAGAACAAGAAGAAGAAGAAGAAGAAGAAGAAGAAGAAGAAGAAGAAGATAATGATGATAATTAAAAAAAAAAAGCAGAAAGAGAATGAGGAAGTGTAAGGATGAGGAGGAGGAGGGAAAGCAGGAAGAGGAGGATCAGAAGCATCATAGGAAGATTTCTGGAAATGGCTCACTGAAATATTATAAAGAGTGGTATCACACTGAAATATTATAAAAAGAGGTATCTCGTTGAGAAGACTGCTAGAGATCAGAGAAAAATAAATGTAATCAACATTCCTGGATATCCCAAATAATAACCATTATAGCAAGACAAGACAAATCAGATTATAGTGCAGCCATTTCTCGGCTGTTTTAAATAGACCAAGGGGTATGCACACAATAGTCTGCCATAACTGAATTGGAAGGATGGCACACAAATGATGCAGGACAAGAGAGTGGAGTTTGGACCCACGAAATCACGAGAGTGGAGGTTATGTGGAAGCACCAGATCGCCCTGGACAATCTACACAGCACTCGACTGACCCCAACAGCTGCCTGTGGCATTCACCCCCCAGTGGAGCTCAAGGGGAACAATAACTGTGCACTTGTTTCACCCGTCATCAGCTGACCTCGTTTAGATCCATTGCAAACCACGCCCCCATGATTGTCGAGGTAATGAGTGCACCAGGCGCCTTCCCAGGCTCAGCGGTGACCGGGTTATTGGGAGAAAAGGGGGGCAGGAGAGAGAGAGAGAGAGTGAGAGAGAGAGAGAGAGAGAGAGAGGAGAGAGAGAGAGAGAGAGAGAGAAGAGAGAGAGAGAGAGAGAGGAGAGACATTACATAATTTAAACACTGTCAACGTATACAAAAAATGCACCAGATTTTCACACATTGGGTGGAGCAGAGCATGTGGCTCTAGTTCACTATTCTTATACGAGCAATGCTCGGCGCGCTAGCTAATTTGGATAAACTAGCTGCACAGTGACCGGGTCCTTAACTCCTTGTGGTCTGAATTCACGCTCGGCGGTAAGCAGAAAAGCTAAAAATTTCCCAGATTTACGATATCTTTCATGGAATCAATGCCGAAGGGTTGCGATATCCATAGTACCAAGCCAATTGCCAAGTGCTGACTTTTCTATTACGTTGGCCCCTTTACTTCCCAGAAAATGTCACAGTACTCAAGGTCATGCTGTCGAATTGCGGTAGCGCAGTGCCCAGACGCTGCTCTGCCAGCCTGAAAGACTTGGGTTCGGATACGTAGCTTGATTGATTTGATTCAAGAACCGACATCACAGCACTCGGGGCATTCTCATAAGCGCTACGTCCCCATCTTCAGCAGCCAGCGAAGAGTTCCGATACTAATGGTGTCATTAGCATTCTGATTAAACGTCCGTCTTGCCTTTCCTCTGAGCCTCGGGCATCTGCCAGAACCTCGCGTTACTCCCCGCTCTATAAATCTCACCAGACTGTGGTGATCCATCTGCTCCTCCGAACTGTACACGCTCTCCCACAAGGCACTAACCACGTCTGCCCTATCATGTAGCAGTATTCCACCAAGTTGTGCAGGGCCAGCCAGTCTGTCCGGTTGTTCATTTCCCAACACACAGGCGTGCCCGTTGAAAAAATCCAGACAATACTCACCCGTGTCCTCCGCAGCGAAGCATGCCACATCTTCCTCAGCATGCTTTCTGAATTAGTTACAATCACGATGTGTGTGTGTGTGTGTGTGTCGTGTTCTCTAGCCAGCGGAAAGCTGCAGTGACCGCCTCAACCTCCATTCCTAAGGTGGATGTTGTGGTATCATATGCTAGGCTCTCCTGCACCATACGTCGACCAATAACTTTTGCTAAGAAGCCCCAAGAACTTCTTTTGCCTCTTGACATTGAACCGTCTGTGTAAAAGATCAAATCCTCCGAGCGAGCATTATCTTGAATTAATTGCTGAATTTCCACATCTGTGGCACCTGCTGCCAGTCTCTGCATTCCTGGCTCAGGGGGATTATGACTCTACACAAGTTACACAAATCACTCTGGTGATTCCACACAACCTCCATACTCTGGTAATTCCACACAATCTCCATACTCTGGTAATTCCACACAATCTCCACACTCTCGTGATTCCACACAACCGCCACACTCTGGTGATTCCACACAATCTCCACACTCTGGTGATTCCACACAATCTCCACACTCTCGTGATTCCACACAACCGCCACACTCTGGTAATTCCACACAATCTCCACACTCTGGTAATTCCACACAATCTCCACACTCTGGTGATTCCACACAACCTCCACACTCTCGTGATTCCACACAACCGCCACACTCTGGTAATTCCACACAATCTCCACACTCTGGTGATTCCACACAATCTCCACACTCTCGTGATTCCACACAACCGCCACACTCTGGTGATTCCACACAATCTCCACACTCTGGTGATTCCACACAACCGCCACACTCTGGTGATTCCACACAACCTCCACACTCTGGTGATTCCACACAACCTCCACACTCTCGTGATTCCACACAACCTCCACACTCTTGTGATTGCACATAACCTCCACACTCTCGTGATTCCACACAACCTCCACACTCTGGTGATTCCACACAACCTCCACACTCTGGTGATTCCACACAACCTCCACACTCTCGTGATTCCACACAACCTCCACACTCTTGTGATTGCACATAACCTCCACACTCTCGTGTTCCACACAACCTCCACACTCTGGTGATTCCACACAACCTCCACACTCTGGTGATTCCACACAACATCCACACTCTCGTGATTCCACACAATCTCCACACTCTTGTATCCAAACTCCACTGTCTTGTCCTACATCATCTGTGTGCCATCCTTCCGATTCAGTTATGGCAGACTATTTTGTGCCTACCTTGTGTACGTAGCTTGTTTGTGTGAAAACTAACTTGATCGCCCAGCCTAAAATGGATATCAACTAGTGTCACGGGAAGTAAAGGCGGCCGGCAGGACGGTAATCACATCAGCCCCAGAGTGGCTAGTGGCCTATACACATGAGCCGAGCATCATCAAAGTGCCCATGAGCCAGGGGAGCTGAACTTGTTCATTGTTCTTCTTCACACCGGCTGGCTAGGTCAGTCCTGAGCCTATTCAGTCCTGAGCCTATGTTAGTGAACCTATGTCAGCCCTGAGCCTATGTCAGTGAGTCTATGTCAGTCCAGAGCCTATGTCAGTGAGCCTATGTCAGTCTAGAGCCTATGTCAGTGAGCCTATGTCAGTCCTGAGCCTATGTCAGTCCTGAGCCTATGTCAGTCCTGAGCCTATGTCAGTCCCGAGCCTATGTCAGTGAGCCTATGTCAGTCCTGAGCCTATGTCAGTGAGCCTATGCCAGTCCTGAGCCTACACCAGTGAGCCTATGTCAGTCCTGAGCCTTTGTCAGTCCTGAGCCTTTGTTAGTCTTGAGCCTATGTCAGTCATGAGCCTATGTCAGTGCTGAGCCTATGTCAGTCCTGAGCCTATGTCAGTCCAGAGCCTATGTCAGTGAGCCTATGTCAGTCTAGAGCCTATGTCAGTGAGCCTATGTCAGTCCTGAGCCTATGTCAGTCCTGAGCCTATGTCAGTCCTGAGCCTATGTCAGTCCCGAGCCTATGTCAGTGAGCCTATGTCAGTCCTGAGCCTATGTCAGTGAGCCTATGCCAGTCCTGAGCCTACACCAGTGAGCCTATGTCAGTCCTGAGCCTTTGTCAGTCCTGAGCCTTTGTTAGTCTTGAGCCTATGTCAGTCATGAGCCTATGTCAGTGCTGAGCCTATGTCAGTGAGCCTATGACAGTTTTAAATTGGGTTGGACAGCAGGCCGGAGCACGTGATCTTGGCGCTGGCTGGTAATAGGCTAGATTAGTGGACGCCATTCTTTCTTCAGATGGCGCCTCCTTGTACCCCCCCCCCTCTGGGAAATGGCAAGATCCCATCCTCGGGGATATGGCAAGATCCCACCCTCAGGGATATGGCAAGATCCCACCCTCGGGGATATGGCAAGATCCCACCCTCGGGGATATGGCAAGATCCCATTCTCGGGGATATGGCAAAATCCCATCCTCGGGGATATGGTAAGATCCCACCCTCGGGGATATGGCAAGATCCCCGACCCTCGGGAATATGGCAAGATCCCACCCTCGGGGATATGGCAAGATCCCACCCTCGGGGATATGGCAAGATCCCATCCTCGGGGATATGGCAAGATCCCATCCTCGGGGATATGGCAAGATCCCATCCTCGGGGATATGGCAAGATCCCATCCTCGGGGATTTAGCAAGATCCCAACCTCAGGGATATGGCAAGACACCCCCCCCCCAACTCGACTTTTGGCCTCTAACTGTAGATGCTTGGGTGCCTTTCTTTTCACACCATCTCGATGACGAGTTTTCGTGGGATGTTCCCGGAAAAATCCAATATTATAGGAGGGGGCTGGGGATGTTAGGGTTAGAGTTACTGGGTGTTTATTTCACACCCAACACTCCTATACAATTGGAATTTTGGGGAAACCCCTAGATGAGGTGAACTAAAAGAAAAGAACCGATATTTGTTGTTCTGACGTTGTCTCTGACGTCTGCCAGTCGCTTTTGTACCCGCCTTTCTAGCCCATCATTTTCCGGAGTCTCTATTTTTCTTCCCGTTGATTGTTTGTCATCGTGATACTGCCCTAGCTCGTGCCTCTTGACTGATGTCACGACCATCAACAGATCCCGTTGATTGTTTGTCATCGTGATACTGCCCTAGCTTGTGCCTCTTGACTGATGTCACGACCATCAACAGATCCCGTTGATTGTTTGTCATCGTGATACTGCCCTAGCTTGTGCCTCTTGACTGATGTCACGACCATCAACAGATCCCGTTGATTGTTTGTCATCGTGATACTGCCCTAGCTTGTGCCTCTTGACTGATGTCATGACCATCAACAGCTCATAGATCATGGCGAGCTATGGGTCGGTGATGAAACAAATGACTGGATACACTACGTGAGGGTTGGTACGACCTACATCCCGTAAAGAACTGACCTGGCAAATGAAGACTGGTCTTTAGCACGAGGTCATCGCAGACCCAGAGGGTTGGCAAGTAAACCAGGCAACGCGGAAGTAACGTGTGTTCAACGAGAATATTGGGGTATGTCAAACTGGAACTAGTAACGAACTCAGTTCCAACTCCGCCCAGCTACACACTTTTGAGTGAGAAGTCGGACCAGGACACTGTGATTGGAAGTTCATGTATGCGCCTTTCCTTTTGAGTGGCAGGGGTGTCAGCTTGCTGCAACGCTGTATTGCGCCGACGATCGCGAGCTCTATATTACAGGATGTGGGCGCTTTTAACGACCCCCAAAACATGTAAAGCTGGGTCTAACCCCACTTCCCCTCCTCACACGCTGAACCTAGGTCCCACGAGGAAGTGCAATCTACAGCAATAGACTGAAACACCCCTGTAATCTTGAGTAACGTGGAACAGCCTGACCAAGCATCAATGAAACGTGGCCTAGTGTGTAGAGCTAGGCCTGAGATCGTTACTAATTCCGTCAAAATTTACAAATAAGTTAGGTGATCTTTGTCGATGTATGTCAAACTATACAAACGAGTTAGGTCATCTGTGTTGGGGTATGTCAAACTATACAGAGGAGTTTGGTCATCTGTGTTGGGGTATATCAAACTATACAAACGAGTTAGGTCATCTGTGTTGGGGTATGTCAAACTATACAGACGAGTTAGGTCATCTGTGTTGGGGTATATCAAACTATACAGACGAGTTAGGTCATCTGTGTTGGGGTATATCAAACTATACAGACGGGTTAGGTCATCTGTAGGGACTCTCGGGCTTCCATTTAGATGGAGGGTGAGGAAGAGGGTAACAGAACAAGTGATCGACATTACTGTTTGGTAAATCAGGAATGAAATAACGAGAGTCTACATGTGTGCAAAGGCGAAACGTTGGTACAAAACCAATTCTAAATTACATATCAAAACAGCAAATCAAATGGTTTGCCTAGTGGGAGAGAATGCCTTCTGATGCTATACCATACAAGACACACACCAAAATAGGAGATGGACGTTAAGCAAGAGGCAGACCAAGAACAAATGGAAGGATAACATCAGAGAAAATCTACAGCACCACGACGTGTTTATGGTTGAATCAGCCAGAAGAGCGCACATCAGGACCTAATATCTCTCGACACCCGTAGTGGTAAAAGAGGTAGTAAAGGAGGAGGAGGAGAAGAAGAAGAAGAAGAAGAAGAAGAAGAAGAAGAAGAAGAAGAAGAAGAAGAAGAAGAAGAAGAAGAAGAAGAAGAAGAAGAAGAAGAAGAAGAAGAAGAAGAAGAAGAAGAAGAAGCAGAAGAAAAAGAAGAAGAAGAAGAAAAAGAAGAAGAAGAAGAAGAAGAAGAAGAAGAAGAAGAAGAAGAAGAAGAAGAAGAAGAAGAAGAAGAAGAAGAAGAAGAAGAAGAAGAAGAAGAAGAAGAAGAAGAAGAAGAAAAAGAAGAAGAAGAAGAAGAAGAAGAGGAAAAAGAAGAAGAACAATTCAAAAGAATATTGATAATACGTGCATTCTGTTACTAGCCCTAGGTTTTCAACCTAATGTGTTCAAGTCATAGTTTTATGCAAGGTCATCCAGAATATCTACATCTGACAATTAGTCAACATTGAACCAACAAGCATCCAACAAACGACCAACAATAACATACAGTTCTGTACCCAGCACATAAGGCGATGAAACACTACACGACTAACTGTTCTCTGAGAGTTTCTCCTATTTCCTAGTCACAGAGAAGTTGGCAGGTTTCAACAAAGGACCTAACAGTTTCCCTCGTGTCAATAGATTCCCGGCAAACATTGAATCGCCGTCTGAACAAACAAATGTCCTTATTTATTTTAGACACACCAGCTTTTTACAACTCAGCCATCTTGCTCGGTAAAATAATTTGGCGCGGTGCAAAGCGAGGCCGGCGTTTGAACTTTTCTGCAAGGGATGGTGTGTTTAAACATGAGGACAGGAGCCAAATTACTGTATAGGTAGCTCACACACTCACATATGCACACACAAACATACACACACTGCACGCTTACTCACACAATAGCAGGCGCACAGGGATACAGTTTGTGCGTTCATTCGTTGGTGTGTTCGTGTTTGCTTGATTCAAGGAGGAGACACACCGAAGTCTACTCAGCCTACACACATTCTACAGCCCAGGATCAGGTTGTGCTTATACTTCCCCGTGTTTACCATTTGCCTATTTTACCATTTCATTTGAATAAAATAAATGAATGTAACCTATTATGCTATTGTAATGGCTGGAGACGACTTCTGTATGTGACATTTCCAAACGTGTGGGTTCAAGCTGCACAGTAGGCACGGCTGTGGGTTCAAGCTGTACAGTAAGCATGGCTGTGGGTTCAAGCTCTACAGTAGGCATGGCTGTGGGTTCAAGCTCTACAGTAGGCACGGCTGTGGGTTCAAACTGTACAGTAGGTATGGCTGTGGGTTCAAGCTGTACAGTAGGCACGGCTGTGGGTTCAAGCTCTACAGTAGGCACGGCTGTGGGTTCAAGCTGTACAGTAGGCACGGCTGTGGGTTCAAGCTGTACAGTAGGTATGGCTGTGGGTTCAAGCTGTACAGTAGGCACGGCTGTGGGTTCAAGCTGTACAGTAGGCACGGCTGTGGGTTCAAGCTGTACAGTAGGTATGGCTGTGGGTTCAAGTTGTACAGTAGGCACGGCTGTGGGTTCCAGCTGTACAGTAGGTATGGCTGTGGGTTCAAGCTGTACAGTAGGCACGGCTGTGGGTTCAAGCTCTACAGTAGGTATGGCTGTGGGTTCAAGCTGTACAGTAGGCACGGCTGTGGGTTCAAGCTGTACAGTAGGCACGGCTGTGGGTTCAAGCTGTACAGTAGGTATGGCTGTGGGTTCAAGCTGTAAAGTAGGCACGGCTGTGGGTTCAAGCTGTACAGTAGGTATGGCTGTGGGTTCAAGCTGTACAGTAGGCACGGCTGTGGGTTCAAGCTGTACAGTAGGCACGGCTGTGGGTTCCAGCTGTACAGTAGGCATGGCTGTGGGTTCAAGCTGTACAGTAGGCACGGCTGTGGGTTCAAGCTCTACAGTAGGTATGGCTGTGGGTTCAAGCTGTACAGTAGGCACGGCTGTGGGTTCAAGCTGTACAGTAGGCATGGCTAATGATGGCATCTCTCTTTTTTTCTTTATCGAGTTTGTCATGCGTCTTAGTGCACTTGCTCATCGATCCATGTACACATCTGTGCACACACTTATCTGTTAATGTACACATATGTTCACAAGCTCATCTGCCTACGTACACATCTCTCCACACGAGCATCTATCCATGTACACATCGGTCGCACGCTCATCTACCCATGTACACATCTGTCCACATGTTCATCTGCCAATGTACACATCTGGCACACGCTTATCTGTCTATGTACACATCAGTTCACACGCTCATATGCCCATGTAAACGTCTTTCACACGCTCATCTGTCTATGTACACATCTGTTCACACGCTCATATGCCCATGTACACATCTGTCACACGCTAATCTACCCATGTACACATCTGTCCACATGTTCATCTGCCCATGTACACATCTGTTCACACGCTCATCTACCCTGGTACACACCTATCCTTATGCGCACAACTCACACACGGATGTGCCACCCGTGTTTAGTTAGCTGGCCATGCATGCCCTGGCAGGCTGAGGTTGAACTGTTGTGTCATCTACAGGAGGCGTCTGGGCCACTTGTTGGCCCAATTCTTTTGGAATTTTATCACAACTAAAAGGAGCGAACTTTATTTTAGAAGTCTGCATGCCAATCAGACATTTTATATTTGAGAAGTATATTTGCCAGTCAGACAGTTTCATCTTTTAGAAGTATGCTTATCAATCGGACAATTGATCTTTTAGAAGTCTGCTTGCCAATCAGACATTTCATATTTGAGAAGTAAGCTTGTCAGTCAGACAGCTTCATCTTTAAAAAGTATGCTTGTCAATCGGACAATGTATCTTTTAGAAGTCTGCTTGCCAATCAGACATTTCATATTTGAGAAGAATGCTTGTCAGTCAGACAGTTTCATCTTTCAGAAGTATGCTTGTCAATCATGCAATTTCTACTTTCAGACGTATGCTTTTTTATTCGAACAAACTCATATTTGAGAAGTAAACACTGGTAAATCATACATTTAATCTTTCAGAGGGTGCTAATAAGACATTTGATTTTCCAAGACTATTGTGCATCTATTGCCCTGGCAGAGGCTGGCGATAGTGAGATCACTTATCGATCTTTGTCTGAGGCAGCAGTGGCGAGCGCTGAATACCTGTATTAGAGATCAATACTGCAGTCTATTCGCGACAACCCGATGCTTGTTGTCACAGCAATGTTAAATCAACAACACTAAAAGTACTGGAATCTGGGCACGGTCGTGATTCTCAGGTTAGAGAACGTATTTACGAGAGGATTAACAGTCACTTGCATCCACAATCCCCCTTCAAAGTACTCATCCTGCCTGCACTCTAACATAACATCTGTCAATACTGAATACGTATGGTTACATTCAAAGTGCAGAGTCATCAAGTTTTACTAAGCTTTCTGTCAGGGAGTTAGAGGCATTCTGTAGGGTTAAATATGATCGTTATCACGAAAAGGGTCATGAATGACACTAACACTATGACCTGTCACAAGGAAGGAAACCTTTAGCATGTTTCTGCCCAACTGTGTGTGAATATATATATATATATATATATATGTGTGTGTGTGTGTGTGTGTGTGTGTGTGTGTGTGACTAGTAATTAGCATAACCTAATCTCTAGAAAAATTAAGTGTTTACTCAGGGTACCACCGACAATCGTTCCACGTGCCGTGCTTGGCAGGCGTACTGTAGGTGGATCTGTCCGAACCCTGCCTATGGTGTCTTGTGGTTGCCTCCCCTGTTTTACCGGAAGTCTGTTGTCACGCGCTTCCTTCCCGACAACTAAGCAACCAGGATGAGCATGGCTCAGCGGCAGAGCAGTTTTCACATTGTCTTCACAAATATTAGTACAGCCGTGTGGAAGACAGGAGTCCTTAGCTCATACAATATACAGCTGTGTGGAAGACAGGAGTCCTTAGCTCATACCATATACAGCTGTGTGGAAGACAGGAGTCCTTAGCTCACACAATATACAGCTGTGTGGAAGACAGGAGTCCTTAGCTCATACAATATACAGCTGTGTGGAAGACAGGAGTCCTTAGCTCATACAATATACAGCTGTGTGGAAGACAGGAGTCCTTAGCTCATACAATATACAGCTGTGTGGAAGACAGGAGTCCTTAGCTCATACAATATTTAGCCGTGTGGAAGACAGGAGTCCTTAGCTCATACAATATACAGCCGTGTGGAAGACAGGAGTCCCTTAGCTCATACAATATACAGCCGTGTGGAAGACAGGAGTCCTTAGCTCATACAATATACAGCTGTGTGGAAGACTGGGGTCCTTAGCTCATACAATATACAGCTGTGTGGAAGACAGGAGTCCTTAGCTCATACAATATACAGCTGTGTGGAAGACTGGGGTCCTTAGCTCATACAATATACAGCTGTGTGGAAGACAGGAGTCCCTTAGCTCATACAATATACATTTGTGTGGAAGACTGGGGTCCTTAGCTCATACAATATACAGCTGTGTGGAAGACAGGGGTCCTTAGCTCATACAATATACAGCTGTGTGGAAGACTGGGGTCCTTAGCTCATACAATATACACATGTGTGGAAGACAGGGGTCCTTAGCTCATACAATATACAGCTGTGTGGAAGACTGGGGTCCTTAGCTCATACAATATACAGCTGTGTGGAAGACAGGGACCCATAGCTCATACAATATACAGCTGTGTGGAAGACTGGGGTCTTTAGCACATACAATATACAGCTGTGTGGAAGACTGGGTCCCTTAGCTCATACAATATACAGCTCTGTGGAAGACTGGGGTTCTCAGCTCATACAATATACAGCTCTGTGGAAGACTGGGACCCTTAGCTCATACAATATACAGCTGTGTTGAAGACTGGGGTTCTTAGCTCATACAATATACAGCTGTGTGGAAGACTGGGGTCATTAGCTCATACAATATACAGCTGTGTGGAAGACTGGGGTTCTTAGCTCATACAATATACAGCTGTGTGGAAGACTGGGGTCTTTAGCTCAGCAGGTTGATAGTCTTTACTACTGGGTTTAAAGACAACGATGATCTGTAAAAGAGCTTCCTCGTGATGATGGTGATGGTTGATACATTCTGGAGTGTTTGGATGTCTGGCTCTCTTGAAACTGTCACCACCACTAGTGACACTAGGACGTAGAAACTATCACCACCACTAGTGACACTTGGACGTGGAAACTGTCACCACCACAAGTGACACTTGGACGCGGAAACTGTCACCACCACAAGTGACACTTGGACGCGGAAACTGTCACCACCACAAGTGACACTTGGACGCGGAAACTGTCACCACCACAAGTGACACTTGGACGTGGAAACTGTCACCACCACAAGTGACACTTGGACGTGGAAACTGTCACCACCACAAGTGACACTTGGACGTGGAAACTGTCCCCACCACAAGTGACACTTGGACGTGGAAACTATCACCACCACTAGTGACACTACCACGTGGAAACTATCACCACCACTAGTGACACTTGGACGTAGAAACTGTCACCACCACTAGTGACACTTGGACGTAGAAACTGTCACCACCACTAGTGACACTTGGACGTAGAAACTGTCACCACCACTAGTGACACTTTTCGTAGAAACTATCACCACCACTAGTGACACTTGGACGTAGAAACTGTCACCACCACAAGTGACACTTGGACGTGGAAACGGTCACCACCAGAAGTGACACTTGGACGTAGAAACTATCACCACCACTAGTGACACTTGGACGTAGAAACTATCACCACCACTAGTGACACTTGGACGTAGAAACTATCACCACCACTAGTGACACTTGGACGTAGAAACTATCACCACCACTAGTGACACTTGGACGTAGAAACTATCACCACCACTAGTGACACTTGGACGTAGAACTATCACACACCACCACTAGTGACAAACTATCACCACACCACTAGTGACACTGAGGACGTAGAAACTATCACCACCACTAGTGACACTACCACGTAGAAACTATCACCACCACTAGTGACACTTGGACGTAGAAACTGTCACCACCACTAGTGACACTTGGACGTAGAAACTGTCACCACCACCACTACCACGTAGACCACTAGTGACACTTGGTAGAAACTGTCACCACCACTAGTGACACTACGTGGACGTAGAAACTGTCACCACCACTAGTGACACTAGGACGTAGAAACTGTCACCACCACTAGTGACACTAGGACGTAGAAACTGTCACCACCACTAGTGACACTAGTGGAAACACACTAGACACTTGGACGAAACTGTCACCACCACTAGTGACACTAGGACGTAGGAAACTGTCACCACCACTAGTGACACTAGGACGTAGAAACTGTCACCACCACTAGTGACACTAGGACGAGAAACTGAAACTGTCACCACCACTAGTGACACTAGGACGAGGAAAACTGTCACCACCACTAGTGACACTAGGACGTAGAAACTGTCACCACCACTAGTGACACTAGGACACCACCAAAAGTGTCTAGGACCAGGAAACTGTCACCACTAGTGACACTAGGACGTAGAAACTGTCACCACCACTAGTGACACTAGTGAAACTGTCACCACCTTGACGTAGAAACTGGAAACTGTCACCACCACTAGTGACACTAGGACGTGGAAAACTGTCACCACCACTAGTGACACTTGGACGTGGAAACTGTCACCACCAGTGACACACGTAGAAACTGTGACACTAGGACGAGGAAACGTGGAAACTGTCACCACCACTAGTGACACTAGGACGTGGAAACTGTCACCACCACTAGTGACACTTGGACGTGGAAAACTGTCACCACCACTAGTGACACTTGGACGAGGAAACTGTCACCACCACTAGTGACACTAGGACGAGGAAACTGTCACCACCACTAGTGACACAACGTTGACACTGTCACCACCACGTGACGTGGAAACTGTCACCACCACTAGTGACACTTGGACGTGGAAACTGTCACCACCACTAGTGACACTAGGACGAGGAAACTGTCACCACCACAAGTGACACTAGGACGTGGAAACTGTCACCACCACTAGTGACACTAGGACGTGGAAACTGTCACCACCACAAGTGACACTAGGACGAGGAAACTGTCACCACCACTAGTGACACTAGGACGAGGAAACTGTCACCACCACAAGTGACACTAGGACGTGGAAACTGTCACCACCACTAGTGACACTTGGACGTGGAAACTGTCACCACCACTAGTGACACTTGGACGTGGAAACTGTCACCACCACTAGTGACACTTGGACGTGGAAACTGTCACCACCACTAGTGACACTAGGACGAGGAAACTGTCACCACCACAAGTGACACTAGGACGAGGAAACTGTCACCACCACTAGTGACACTAGGACGAGGAAACTGTCACCACCACTAGTGACACTAGGACGTGGAAACTGTCACCACCACTAGTGACACTTGGACGTGGAAACTGTCACCACCACTAGTGACACTACCACGTGGAAACTATCACCACCACAAGTGACACTTGGACGTGGAAACTGTCACCACCACAAGTGACACTAGGACGTGGAAACTGTCACCACCACTAGTGACACTAGGACGAGGAAACTGTCACCACCCCAAGTGACACTAGGACGAGGAAACTGTCACCACCCCAAGTGACACTTGGACGTAGAAACTGTCACCACCCCAAGTGACACTTGGACGTGGAAACTGTCACCACCACTAGTGACACTAGGACGTAGAAACTGTCACCACCACTAGTGACACTAGGACGTGGAAACTGTCACCACCACTAGTGACACTAGGACGAGGAAACTGTCACCACCACTAGTGACACTAGGACGAGGAAACTGTCACCACCACTAGTGACACTTGGACGTAGAAACGGTCACCACCACTAGTGACACTTGGACGTAGAAACGGTCACCACCACTAGTGACACTAGGACGAGGAAACTGTCACCACCACTAGTGACACTTGGACGAGGAAACTGTCACCACCCCAAGTGACACTTGGACGAGGAAACTGTCACCACCCCAAGTGACACTTGGACGAGGAAACTGTCACCACCCCAAGTGACACTTGGACGAGGAAACTGTCACCACCCCAAGTGACACTAGGACGTGGAAACTGTCACCACCACTAGTGACACTAGGACGAGGAAACTGTCACCACCACAAGTGACACTTGGACGAGGAAACTGTCACCACCACAAGTGACACTTGGACGAGGAAACTGTCACCACCACAAGTGACACTTGGACGAGGAAACTGTCACCACCACAAGTGACACTAGGACGAGGAAACTGTCACCACCACTAGTGACACTAGGACGAGGAAACTGTAGTGACACTAGGACGACCCACAAGTGACACTTGGAAACTGTCACCACCACCACTAGTGACCACCTAGGACGAGAAACTGTCACCACCACTACTAGGTGACACTAGGACGAGGAAACTGTCACCACCACTAGGACACTAGGACGTAGAAACTGTCACCACCACTAGTGACACTAGGACGTAGAAACTGTCACCACCACTAGTGACACTAGGTAGAAACTGTCACCACCACTAGTGACACTAGGACGTAGAAACTGTCACCACCACTAGTGACACTAGGACGTAGAAACTGTCACCACCACTAGTGACACTAGGACGTAGAAACTGTCACCACCACTAGTGACACTAGGACGTAGAAAACTGTCACCACCACTAGTGACACTAGGACGTAGAAACTGTCACCACCACTAGTGACACTAGGACGTAGAAACTGTCACCACCACTAGTGACACTAGGACGTAGAAACTGTCACCACCACTAGTGACACTAGGACGTAGAAACTGTCACCACCACTAGTGACACTAGGACGTAGAAACTGTCACCACCACTAGTGACACTAGGACGAGGAAACTGTCACCACCACTAGTGACACTAGGACGTAGAAACTGTCACCACCACTAGTGACACTAGGACGAGGAAACTGTCACCACCACTAGTGACACTAGGACGTAGAAACTGTCACCACCACTAGTGACACTAGGACGTAGAAACTGTCACCACCACTAGTGACACTAGGACGTAGAAACTGTCACCACCACTAGTGACACTAGGACGTAGAAACTGTCACCACCACTAGTGACACTAGGACGTAGAAACTGTCACCACCACTAGTGACACTAGGACGTAGAAACTGTCACCACCACTAGTGACACTAGGACGTAGAAACTGTCACCACCACTAGTGACACTAGGACGAGGAAACTGTCACCACCACTAGTGACACTAGGACGTAGAAACTGTCACCACCACTAGTGACACTAGGACGTAGAAACTGTCACCACCACTAGTGACACTTGGACGTGGAAACTGTCACCACCACTAGTGACACTAGGACGAGGAAACTGTCACCACCACTAGTGACACTAGGACGAGGAAACTGTCACCACCACTAGTGACACTAGGACGAGGAAACTGTCACCACCACTAGTGACACTAGGACGAGGAAACTGTCACCACCACTAGTGACACTAGGACGAGGAAACTGTCACCACCACTAGTGACACTTGGACGTGGAAACTGTCACCACCACTAGTGACACTAGGACGTAGAAACTGTCACCACCACTAGTGACACTTGGACGTGGAAACTGTCACCACCACTAGTGACACTAGGACGTAGAAACTGTCACCACCACTAGTGACACTTGGACGTGGAAACTGTCACCACCACTAGTGACACTAGGACGAGGAAACTGTCACCACCACTAGTGACACTAGGACGAGGAAACTGTCACCACCACTAGTGACACTAGGACGAGGAAACTGTCACCACCACTAGTGACACTAGGACGAGGAAACTGTCACCACCACTAGTGACACTAGGACGTAGAAACTGTCACCACCACTAGTGACACTTGGACGTGGAAACTGTCACCACCACTAGTGACACTTGGACGTGAAGAATTCGAGTGCCAGGGTACGAGCCCTAGCCGAGTTGGGTGAGCACTGAGAGAAACAGCTGTAAGTGATGCCGCAACATCGATTTCTTAGCAAACTGGAAACATTGATATCTACACCAGCCATCAGAAAACCTTATTCATCGAAGTTTCGCATCGATGCTCAGGGGTTCCTTAGCAAACACACCTTAGCGGGAATGTGCCATCCACTGATCTCCTGTTGCCACCACCACATTGTAGAGACACGACTACACCTTGTTTCATCAAGGACTGTACATGGGATCCACATGCCAATCTGGCATTCTCCCAGCTACTTCTACGATATCAGATTTACATAAGCTTTGTTCACAGCTGAATAATCAGCAGTGAGTAGTGCTGTCTGCTACTTTGCGCCCTCACTCCTAACTCACTTACTCAACAACACACCTACGGTATCACTTTCCCACACACTCAAACACACAATGATATTCATTATTTCGCTACGCCTCGTGTATCTATTAATTCAGTAACTCGTTCATTCAGCAATCTGTCCACTTTCTCTCCCACTGACCAACTCATCACACATCCTGTCTGCTTACTCTCCCACTGACCAACTCATCACACAACCTGTCCACTTTCTCTCTTACTGACCAACTCATCACACATCCTGTTCACTTTCTCTCCGACTGACCAAATCATCACACAACCTGTCCACTTTCTCTCTGACTGACCAACTCATCACACATCCTGTCCACTTTCTCTCTGACTGACCAACTCATCACACAACCTGTCCACTTTCTCTCTGACTGACCAACTCATCACACATCCTGTCCACTTTCTCTCCGACTGACCAAATCATCACACAACCTGTCCACTTTCTCTCTGACTGACCAACTCATCACACATCCTGTCCACTTTCTCTCTGACTGACCAACTCATCACACAACCTGTCCACTTTCTCTCTGACTGACCAACTCATCACACATTCTGTCCACTTTCTCTCTGACTGACCAACTCATCACACAGCCTGTCCACTTTCTCTCCCACTGACCAACTCATCACACATCCTGTCCACTTACTCTCCCACTGACCAACTCATCACACAACCTGTCCACTTACTCTCCCACTGACCAACTCATCACACAACCTGTCCACTTTCTCTCCCACTGACCAACTCATCACACAACCTGTCTACTTACTCTCCCACTGACCAACTCATCACACATCCTGTCCACTTACTCTCCCACTGACCAACTCATCACACAACCTGTCCACTTACTCTCCCACTGACCAACTCATCACACAACCTGTCTGCTTACTCTCCCACTGACCAACTCATCACACATCCTGTCCACTTACTCTCCGACTGACCAACTCATCACACAATCTGATTATTAATTACCTTATTCGCCCTCTTGCAGCGCCCTCAGCTCCTCGTCTAGCTAGGCTGTCTACACACACACACACACACACACACACACACACACACACACACTTATCCGGCCACGTAGACACCCGTAAACCCACTCTGTAATTTATTCACGCGCACACTCTCAAACACACACACACACACCTACACACACCAACCTACTTACCCATCAAATGATCATTCCATTAATTATACTTCACTCACTCACTGACGGACTCACTCACCCACTGACTCACTCAGTCTCTCACTCACCCACTGACTCACTCAGTCTCTCACTCACCTAATGACTGACCTAGTCTCTCACTCACCCACTTACTCACTCAGTCTGTCACTCAACCACTGACTCACTCAGTCTCTCACTCACCCAATGACTGACCTAGTCTCTCACTCACCCACTTACTCACTCAGTCTGTCACTCAACCACTGACTGACTTAGTCTCTCACTCACCCACTTACTCACTCAGTCTGTCACTCAACCACTGACTGACTTAGTCTCAAATTCACCCACTTACTCACTCAGTCTGTCACTCAACCACTGACTGACTTAGTCTCTCACTCACCCACTGACTCACTCAGTCTCTCCTTCACTACTGCCTGTATGGTTTTAGCGTCACGTGTTATAATTCAGTCAGCACTAGATGATGATGTGAGTCTCATAAACGCTGGTCGCCTTCATTTCCCTGGCAATTTCCCAGTAGTAATGTCTGAAAGCCCAGTCAGCCAACAAATGATCTCGGCCTCTAGGGGACTGGAACACCTGACCACAGCTGCGGCAGGCTGGTCACTGAGCTAACTGTGTTGTCAGTCCCACCGACTCTAGCGTCATCTTTCAAGGTACAGCCTCGGGGCTGAAGCCTAACCCGCATTGATTTGCCTAGAAACAAACTGTAGGAATGAGCTAATGGGATAGGGAACTTTCAGGCCACCAGACCATAGAGACAGCTCCGACATAACAGACTCTCAGGGAAATACGCTCCCATGAAAAGCATAATTGATTTGTCCCGGAAGCAAGCTTTGAATGGAGACACAGTATTTATGCTAGCGTGTGGATGGAGGTTGTCGGATTGGGGAAGAAGGAAGGGTGGGGTGGGGGTGGGGGGGGGGGGGGTTTAGAGGAAGACAAACTGCAGACATATATTGTAATTTTATTTCTGTTGGTACTCAAACATGGCGAGCCGCGATGGTGAAGAGGGTAAACGCTCGCTTGCGGATCCGTGTTTAGGTCTTGACGGAGCAGGACGTGTTTCAAAAATTACTTCTGGCTCCCAGGTCGACGCAGCTTCAAGTGGGTACCAGATAAAGAACTGGGAAGTAAAGGTGGTCGATGTGATTTTGACCACATCAGCCATCGAATGCCGATTTGCATATCTAGTCCTATATGCGCAATATGTGCTTTCCCTATGACAACGAGCTGCACGACGATGTAGGTGATGGCGGTGACAAGCTTTCAGGTGCCTAGAATCACAGGACTATTCCCGCGTGGGTGTACTGAGCGACTCTTTGAGCGTGACCAGGCGGGTTGAGGCAGGCTGGTTACGCAGACAGTGGATTGAGTCATTGTAAAACTCTATTGTAATCTTGATAATATTGGTAATCTTAGTTTCAGCTTCATAGCAATTGAGTCACCCCATAGTTGCTCCGCTCCTGTGCCAACGAAAAACACTCAGAATGTTTATCACAGTCCCTTGTGGAAAGATTGACAGAGTGCTGTCTCAGCATGTGCACTAGCATACACACGCATTAAAAGCATACGGTAGCCATTAAAAGTGCTAACACAAACAGTCTGACATTAGAAATGTAGTTCATCATCGACGGTAGCAGAAGTCGCCAACAGATCAGCAGTTGCGCACGGGATCAATATTAATTACGTAAGGGCACCACGAATTTTGCGGCGACAGGCCACGCGCCATTTTCTGAATCTACAGTTGAAAACTATTGTGTGTACACTTGGATTCGTATTTGCAAAGGGAATGCAGGTGTTGTTGGCAATGAAAGAACTGATAGACTGGCAGGTTCTGCGTTATTTACAGATGACTGGCCTATGGATGACGCTGACGTTGTTACTGCACTTAGAGAGATAGGACTTTCCGAGGATTTTGGAAACAACGTGTCCAAATCACTGCTGAAAATACGAGAATTAGGAGTAAAGATCACACAACCAAGCACGAGAGGCATACCGGATGCACAAGAAGTCTTGTCAGCCAGCATCGGCTGGTACTATTAACAGCGCGACGCTGATGAATATGTTGGAGGAGAAATCTGAGCATGTATGGGTGTGTCAGCTAACCATGCAATCATCCGTCCTCCCTACCTTCCATTAATCCATCCATCCACCCTTCCATCCATTCACCTATCCATCCATCCATCCACCCTTCCATCCTTCCATTCATTTATCCATCCATCCATCCATCCACCCATCCATCCATTCATGCATGCATCCACCCACCCGTCCATCCATTCATACATACCTCCACCCCTCCATCCAACAGTTTAATGCTTTAATTATCTACCCACCTATCTATATATTCAACTATCTACCTACAGTCATATCTGCTTGCCTGTCTGTCTGTCTAAGGTCATAAATAGCTGGTGGAAAACCCACCAAACAAGACAGTGTCAGGCAACAAGCGGTCAACAAAAGGTTGACGTTGTACCCTATGAAAACATGACCTCGACTCGACAAGGACGTAACCCGGGCAAAGAATGTGTGACAGTTGCCTGAACATGGAAAACCCTTGTCTGGTTCAGGTTGAGGTTTGGAGCCATCCATCAACACAGACGGCCAACATGGCAGGAACGTGTTGGGCACACCAATACACCACAGGCTTGTCGGGATCGAGTCTTGACACCGTTATACCGACTATGTTCTCACGAGCTACGTCAACAAACATATACAGACACGATGGATGGCTGGGCAGAGAGGAAAGGACATCACTAAAACATACAAGGGAGCAAGGAGAGAGGACAGAAATCATAGTATATCATTAGGTTCCATGTCATCCAGGCAGATTCTGCCTGTTAAATATTTGCTACAGGCTAAATAAACCTCCAGAATTCATTTCTGTTTTTACAGGTTGCTGGGCATTACAAAGTAAAACTAAAGCAATCTTCCCACACCTTCCAGCGTATGGGCATGTAGGGCCAGACCTTTATGCGGATCGAAAGGTCGTGGGTTCGCGATCTGATAGAGCCAGACCTTTATGCGGATCGAAAGGTCGTGGGTTCGCGATCTGATAGAGCCAGACCTTTATGCGGATCGAAAGGTCGTGGGTTCGCGATCTGATAGAGCCAGACTTTTTTTTTTTTTCAAAATTGTCTTGACTTTCAGGTCGAAGCAGCCTTAAGTGGGTAACAGGTGCGGCTTTGGGATGTCAAGGCGACCGGCGTGGTGGTGACCACATCACCGACCAAGTGCTAATTGGTCTATACAACAAATATAGGCTTAAAGGCCTGGTAGAGGGACCTTTCTTTTACTTTATAGTTGTAGATCAATCGAAATTTGGTAGGTTCGGTTGTCAGCATCATGCCGGACGCCTTTACTTCCAAGGACTTCATCTGGTACCCATATAAGGCTGGGTGGACCTAAGATGACCTGGCATAGGTTTAACGTTGTTTTAATATACCTTGTGCATTTACTCGATAAAGTTCAAACGTTTTCACAAAATGTTAAACATTCTCTCTGAATATTTCAAACATCTTGGGTAATCACCGGATATATGTGAGACATTCTCTCACTCAGTGTTGAACAACCTCTCCCAATCTGTTGGGTATTGACCGGATATATGTGAATCATTCTCTCACTTAGTGTTGAACAACCTCTCCCAATCTGTTGGGTATTGACCGGATACATGTGAATCATTCTCTCACTCAGTGTTGAACAACCTCTCTCATTATGTTGGGTAATCACCGGATACATGTGAGACATTCTCTCACTCAGTGTTGAACAACCTCTCTCATTATGTTGGGTATTCACCGGATACATGTGAGACATTCTCTCACTCAGTGTTGAACAACCTCTCTCAATCTGTTGGGTATTGACCGGATATATGTGAGACATTCTCTCACTCAGTGTTGAACAACCTCTCTCAATATGTTGGGTATTCACCGGATATATGTGAGACATTCTCTCACTCAGTGTTGAACAACCTCTCTCAATATGTTGGGTAATCACCGGATACATGTGAGACATTCTCTCACTCAGTGCTGAACAACCTCTCTCATTATGTTGGCATTATGTGGTTACATATGCGACATTTCAAACATTGCCTCAATGTAGAATAACCCTGGATAGAAATGAATCAATCCTCTAATTATTTTCTTATCACCGCTATTTTTGCCATTTAATCAGGAGGAATTTTTGATGAAAAAAATAGCTCCCGGGGAAGGTTAGAATAAGAATTCTGGAGTGCTATATACAGCTAGCTTCAACAAATGGCAACCAATCGTGGACAACTACTAGACAAGTCAAACAATGCTGTATGTCTCTCAGATGTGGTTTGACAAAAGACTGTTTACACTTTCATGGAGAGCCAGAAAGAATAACCCAGAGCTCCGAAGACACATGATTACAATGATTAGAAGGAAGCAGTCATCCTGTTCTCAGAAAACGAAAGATGGAACATGTTGGAACCACTGGACAGATTTGTGAAAGACCTCGAGAGAAGAATGTAAACAGACTATTGTCACCGCATGGGTAGGGAAAGGGGTAAGAAGGGGGGGGGGGGGGGGGGGGTCAACAGGCGAACTGACACATGCTGCTGTGCAGAGGCATTATCGCCTCCGCCAGTCGACAATATAGATGATGGTGAACTGAATGTTTACTACTGCAGGTCAATCATTTCAATCCTACCTGTGAATCACTTCCAATACAACAAGCTAATCATTTAGCTGGCTCTATGGGTTTACTATTTCTCTGGATATACGCTAATTACTGCGCTCACTATAAAGTAGTAATGTCCCTCCTATATGTTAATAACTTCCCTCCTGCATGTTAATAACTTCCCTCCTGCATGT
>CAJHNH020006124.1:211690-241690 GCA_905116865.2 Candidula unifasciata | reverse complement strand
ACAGACTAGGTAAACACAATCATACAATCGTGGTTACGATGTGAACAGATGTTCCAGGCAAGCTGTCGTTCTAAGCGACAGACTAGGTAAACACAATCATACAATCGTGGTTACGATGTGAACAGATTTTCCAGGCAAGCTGTCGTTCTAAGCGACAGACTAGGTAAACACAATCATACAATCGTGGTTACCATGTGAACAGATTTTCCAGGCTCTAAGTGACAGACTAGGTAGACAAGAATATATTTTCTAGTTGATCCACTGGCTGCAGATGTAATATTGTTTCCAGTAATCAAATAAGATTCTTCATCAGGGATAGTTGATATTTATAATATCTAGTCAACCAGGGATAGTTGATATTTATAATATCTAGTCAACCAGGGATAGTTGATATTTATAATATCTAGTCGACCAGGGACAGTTGATATTTATAATATCTAGTCGACCAGGGATAGTTGATATTTATAATATCTAGTCGACCAGGGATAGTTGATATTTATAATATCTAGTCGACCAGGGACAGTTGATATTTATAATATCTAGTCGACCAGGGACAGTTGATATTTATAATATCTAGTCGACCAGGGATAGTTGATATTTATAATATCTAGTCGACCAGGGACAGTTGATATTTATAATATCTAGTCGACCAGGGATAGTTGATATTTATAATATCTAGTCAACCAGGGATAGTTGATATTTATAATATCTAGTCAACTAGGGATAGTTGATATTTATAATATCTAGTCAACCAGGGATAGTTGATATTTATAATATCTAGTCGACCAGGGATAGTTGATATTTATAATATCTAGTCGACCAGGGATAGTTGATATTTATAATATCTAGTCAACCAGGGATAGTTGATATTTATAATATCTAGTCGACCAGGGACAGTTGATATTTATAATATCTAGTCGACCAGGGATAGTTGATATTTATAATATCTAGTCGACAAGGGATAGTTGATATTTATAATATCTAGTCGACCAGGGACAGTTGATATTTATAATATCTAGTCGACCAGGGACAGTTGATATTTATAATATCTAGTCAACCAGGGATAGTTGATATTTATAATATCTAGTCGACACGGGATAGTTGATATTTATAATATCTAGTCGACCAGGGACAGTTAATATTTATAATATCTAGTCGACCAGGGACAGTTGATATTTATAATATCTAGTCGACCAGGGACAGTTGATATTTATAATATCTAGCCGACCAGGGACAGTTGATATTTATAATATCTATTCAACCAGGGATAGTTGATATTTATAATATCTAGTCGCCAAGGGATAGTTGATATTTATAATATCTAGTCGACCAGGGACAGTTGATATTTATAACATCTAGTCAACCAGGGATAGTTGATATTTATAATATCTAGTCGACCAGGGATAGTTGATATTTATAATATCTAGTCGACCAGGGACAGTTGATATTTATAATATCTAGTCGACCAGGGACAGTTGATATTTATAATATCTAGCCGACCAGGGACAGTTGATATTTATAATATCTATTTAACCAGGGATAGTTGATATTTATAATATCTAGTCGACAAGGGATAGTTGATATTTATAATATCTAGTCGACCAGGGACAGTTGATATTTATAATATCTAGCCGACCAGGGACAGTTGATATTTATAATATCTAGTCAACCAGGGATAGTTGATATTTATAATATCTAGTCGACCAGGGATAGTTGATATTTATAATATCAAGTCGACTAGGGATAGTTGATATTTATAATATCTAGTCGACCAGGGACAGTTGATATTTATAATATCTAGCCGACCAGGGACAGTTGATATTTATAATATCTAGTCAACCAGGGATAGTTGATATTTATAATATCTAGTCGACCAGGGACAGTTGATATTTATAATATCTAGTCAACCAGGGATAGTTGATATTTATAATATCTAGTCAACCAGGGATAGTTGATATTTATAATATCTAGTCGACCAGGGACAGTTGATATTTATAATATCTAGTCGACCAGGGATAGTTGATATTTATAATATCTAGTCGACCAGGGATAGTTGATATTTATAATATATAGTCGACCAGGGATAGTTGATATTTATAATATCTAGTCGACCAGGGATAGTTGATATTTATAATATCTAGTCGACCAGGGACATTTGATATTTATAATATCTAGTCGACCAGGGATAGTTGATATTTATAATATCTATTCGACCAGGGACAGTTGATATTTATAATATCTATTCGACCAGGGACAGTTGATATTTATAATATCTAGTCGACTAGGGATAGTTGATATTTATAATATCTAGTCGACCATGGACAATTGATATTTATAATATCTAGTCGACCAGGAATAGTTAATATTTATAATATCTAGTCAACCAGGGATAGTTGATATTTATATTATCTAGTCGACCAGGGACAGTTGATATTTATAATATCTAGTCAACCAGGGATAGTTGATATTTATAATATCTAGTCGACCAGGGATAGTTGATATTTATAATATCTAGTCGACCAGGGATAGTTTATATTTATAATATCTAGTCGACCAGGGATAGTTGATATTTATAATATCTAGTCGACCAGGGATATTTGATATTTATAATATCTAATCGACCAGGGACAGTTAATATTTATAATATCTAGTCGACCAGGGATAGTTGATAATTATAATATCTAGTCGACCAGGGATAGTTGATAATCTAGTCGACCAGGGATAGTTGATAATCTAGTCGACCAGGGAAGTTGATAATTATAATATCTCGTCGACCAGGGATAGTTGATATTTATAATATCTAGTCGACCATGGACAGTTGATATGTATAATATCTAGTCAACGGTATGGCCGCACTATTTTCTTGACCGGTCACAAATTCTTAGTTGGTTTAGTAGTTACATCGAGAGCCGCCATGGTGAAGCAGCTAGACGCTCGCCTGAGGATCGGAAGATTGTAGGTTCAGGTCTTGACGGATCCCGACTTTGGGATTTTTTCCAAAAATGATCTTGGCTCCCAGGTCGACCCAGCACTACATGGGTCATAGGTAAAGTCATGGGAAGTAAAAGTAGACGGCATGACCACATCATTCAGCAAATGCCCGAAGGTCTATAAAAGATAGATCTAGCCCTGTATGCCAATCAAAACCTGGAGACTTAGGAAGTTTTTTAAAAAGTAGTTACAAATTTATTAAAGTTTGTAATTATAACAATGATTGTAGTGGTTACAACGTGTAGTTTCTCGTGATAATATAGTTTCTAGTTAAAACGAAAAATAGTTTACAATTTGCCGATTAGTTAAAAACACAATTAATTGATGCGATAGTGACTAAAATATGAACATAGATATCAGTTTATCGAGTGCAGAAAACGTTAATATCACTTTGAATTATTGTAGCAATTATAGGCTGGAAAAAACGTTGCTAGTTCTAATATAGATTTTACTAGCTCCGCCAGATACAACTTGGTTATATTTTAAAGTTGTGAACTAGGTTCAACATTAACATAATGTTGTAGACATGTTCAAACAATCATATATTTATGGATGGGGTTTCGTTACAAGGAAGAAATGAAGTTGTCTATTGTATATCGTCATAAAATCCGGCGTCAGATTAGAGCTGGAGGCAGTGACGGCAGCTTCGAATTGGCTGCAGTGTTGTGAAGCCTGACAGCTGTAACTGTCACTGACTCAGCGAGCATGCGCAACAAAACAGAGACTTTTGTCTTGCTTTCAGAGCGGCTTGCGTCGCTTGATAAGACTCAAATCAGAAGCTTATGGTGAATTGTTTGTCTTTGCCACAGACTTCCAGTGTAAGTGGTAACAAGCAAGCCGAAGTCAGCAGCTTACTTTACAGCCGACGTGGTGAAGATCTGAGATCACGTAGGCAGTGCGGCAGACAAGACATTGTCTGGACACAGTGATCCAGCTGAGAGTGCGGCAGACAAGACATTGTCTGGACAGAATGATCCAGCTGAGAGTGCGACAGACAAGACATTGTCTGGACAGAATGATCCAGCTGAGAGTGCGGCAGACAAGACACTGTCTGGACAGAATGATCCAGTTGGAAGTGCGGCAGACAAGACATTATCTGGACAGAATGATCCAGCTGAGAGTGCGGCAGACAAGACATTGTCTGGACAGAATGATCTAGCTGAGAGTGCGGCAGACAAGACATTGTCTGGACAGAATGATCCAGCTGAGAGTGCGACAGACAAGACATTGTCTGGACAGAATGATCCAGCTGAGAGTGCGACAGACAAGACATTGTCTGGACAGAATGATCCAGCTGAGAGTGCGGCAGACAAGACATTGTCTGTACAGAGTGATCCAGCTGAGAGTGCGGCAGACAAGACATTGTCTGGACAGAATGATCCAGTTGGAAGTGCGGCAGACAAGACATTGTCTGGACAGAGTGATCCAGCTGGGAGTGCGGCAGACAAGACATTGTCTGGACATAATGATCCCGCTGGGAGTGCGGCACACAAGACATTGTCTGGACAGAATGATCCACTTGGGAGTGCGGCAGACAAGACATTGTCTGGACAGAATGATCCACTTGGGAGTGCGGCAGACAAGACATTGCCTGGAGAGAATGATCCACTTGGGAGTGCGGCAGACAAGACATTGTCTGGACAGAATGATCCACTTTGGAGTACGGTAGACAAGACATTGTCGGGACAGAATGATTCAGCTGAGAGTGCGGCAGACAAGACATTGTCTGGACAGAATGATCCAGCTGAGAGTGCGGCAGACAAGACATTGTCTGTACAGAGTGATCCAGTTGGAAGTGCGGCAGACAAGACATTGTCTGGACAGAATGATCCAGCTGAGAGTGCGGCAGACAAGACATTGTCTGGACAGAATGATCCAGCTGAGAGTGCGAAAGACAAGACATTGTCTGGACAGAATGATCCCGCTGGGAGTGCGGCAGACAAGACATTGTCTGGACAAAATAATCCACTTGGGAGTGCGGCAGACAAGACATTGTCTGGACAGAATGATCCACTTGGGAGTGCGGCAGACAAGACATTGCCTGGAGAGAATGATCCACTTGGGAGTGCGGCAGACAAGACATTGTCTGGACAGAATGATCCACTTTGGAGTACGGTAGACAAGACATTGTCGGGACAGAATGATCCACTTGAGAGTGCGGTAGACAAGACATTGTCTGGACAGAATGATCCAGCTGGAAGTGCGGCCGACAAGACATTGTCTGGACAGAATAATCCACCTGGGAGTGCGGCAGACAAGACATTGTCGGGACAGAATGATCCAGCTGGGGGTGCGGCAGACAAGACATTGACTGAACAGAATGATCCACTTGTGAGTGCGGCAGAGCATCTGGACTATTTTCTGTCCGCAAAAAACAAAAACAGAAAAACTTTTACAGACGAACTTTCAGGCAGTTTGCAAATGGCAACGTAAGTATGGGGACTGTTGACCGCTGAGGAAGGGGACGGAGCACGTATGGGAGTGTCCCGAGAGCGATCATGTCAAGTCTTTATTTATAATTTCATTTGTTTATTCATTCATTTATGCATTCACTCGTTCGTCTGTCATTTACACCTGAGTGAAATGTTTTGTGTATAAGGCAAACATGAGTGTCGGTAAGTGACTTGGTCCTTTTGTTTGGCAGTCTCCCCAAATCTTCCCTTTGTGGCACTAAATGAAGTCTAACTTTGAGCTGCATTTACAGGAGTAACCCTGCACCGGGTCACACTTGCCAACAGGCATGTTGGGATGCAGCCAGGTGACAGTTGAGTAGAGCAGGCAGACACTGATTGTGATGCAGGCTGGGCTGGGAGAGTTTCCTTCAATCGTCTGGCGTCTTTCAGTGTCAGCAGACGCCGACATAGAGCCAACATCAGTTATTTAACGTGAACACTACAACAACACCTACCATTTGACAAACAGGTCCCCGAACAGACAGGTGAACACGTCGCTGGTCGGGTCCATCCTGGGCCGTGGGTGGTGCGGCATGGAGTAAGGAGCATACTCTTGGAACATCCGCGCCTGGCGTGGGTCGCAGAAAGACAGCATTGTGAAATCCTTCTAGCCGCTACAATCAGAGAGCTACAACTTGTGGAGCACCCCCTGACAACTCTTGGCAACAAACTACCCACTTGGGCTTGCTACAGGCACATCGGTGAGCCTCTTTCAGGCTCAGTCTAATGTCGATATTTCGGAAACTAATACCGCACACTTTTCGTTGGCGAAATCAAACTCGGTCAACTCTTACGATCATTCTAGAAAGTTCGGTGATTCTGTATTAGTTTGTCTGACTACCAGAGAATACACATATGCATGGTTAAATCTGGTTTTGACTATCAGAGAATACACACAAGTATGGTTAAACCTAGCGTCTGACTACCAGAGAATACACACATGCATGGTTAAACCTAGCGTCTGACTACCAGAGAATACACACAGATATGGTTTAACCTAGCGTTTGACTACCAGACAATACACACAGGCAAGGTTGAACCTAGCGATTACTTCAGTGGGTAAAACTTGGTTTCAGGAGTCTATAATTTTGTTTATTACAGTACAGTATGTTATAGTGTTGTACAGTACAGTATGGTATGGTATAGTGTTGTACAGTACAGTATGGTATGGTATAGTGTTGTACAGTACAGTATGGTGTGGTATGGTATAGTGTTGTACAGTACAGTATGGTATGGTATAGTGTTGTACAGTACAGTATGGTATGGTATAGTGTTGTACAGTATGGTATGGTATAGTGTTGTACAGTACAATATGGTATGGTATAGTGTTGTACAGTATGGTATGGTATAGTGTTGTACAGTACAATATGGTATGGTATAGTGTTGTTCAGTACAATATGGTATGGTATAGTGTTGTACAGTACAGTATGGTATGGTATAGTGTTGTACAGTATGGTATGGTATAGTGTTGTACAGTTCAATATGGTATGGTATAGTGTTGTACAGTACAATATGGTATGGTATAGTGTTGTACAGTACAATATGGTATGGTATAGTGTTGTACAGTACAGTATGGTATGGTATAGTGTTGTACAGTACAATATGGTATGGTATAGTGTTGTACAGTACAGTATGGTATGGTATAGTGTTGTACAGTACAATATGGTATGGTATAGTGTTGTACAGTACAATATGGTATGGTATAGTCTTGTACAGTACAGTATGGTATGGTATAGTGTTGTACAGTATGGTATGGTATGGTATAGTGTTGTACAGTATAGTATGGTATAGTGTTGTACAGTACAATATGGTATGGTATAGTGTTGTACAGTATGGTATGTTATGGTATAGTGTTGTACAGTATAGTGTTGTACAGTACAGTATAATGTTGCATAGTGTTCTGTAGTATTGTATATTAGTTTAGCACAGTATAGCGCAGTGGTGTAGAGTATAGGAGTATAATATAGTACAGTATAGCGCAGTGGTGTAGAGTATAGGAGTATAATATAGTACAGTATTGTGGATCGCGGTGCAGTATAGTAGAACACAGCACTGCACACAACAGCACAGCAGAATATAGTTTATTGTAGTCTATGACATGACAGTGCGGTGGAGTATAGTATATTATGCACTGCATAGGCAAGTACAGTACAGTATAGTAGACTTGCATAAACTATAGGATACGATGGTGCAATACAGTACTGTACTTAACAGCACAGTATACTGTTAGCATGGTATAATATAATATAGTATAGTACAATAATACAAACAAATTAGTAATACGTTAGAACAGGGATAAAGGAAAAAGAGAAGAGAACGAAGAATAACAAGGAGGAGGAGAAGAAGAAGACAACCACTTGTATCCATACAGTACTGTAAAAGTGCAGAGATCAGACACACTGTCAGAACAAGAGACTATATGTAGTTCTGGCACAAAACGCCAACAACAGAATGTAAAGGGCTGACTAGGGAACACTGGGAGATGATGTGTGTACTTGTCTCTCCCCACCCCACCCCAGCCTTCCAAATAGACAAGGCAAGCTATTGCAAGCTTGGTTAGAAGAAAACAGACAACTAAAAGAAAGCAGAGCACACCATATGAACAAGGAAATGTGTTGTGTAAAACGTGTGTAGCCAATGAAACAAAGAGCCAGACAAACAAACGACCAGATCCTGGTGAGGCGCTGGACCGGTCTACGTGCCCACAGATGCACTCAGCGACCAGTGCAGCTAGTCTCTGACCCCGAGCCTCAAGTAGTTGTTGAGTAGAAACATGCACACACGTAGTCTGACAAGAGTGCACGCCAACGGGGCCAGATTTCGCAGACATTCTAGAGCTGGCCAGGGAAGCACTTGCCTTTTTGTCACGCCTGGAGTGTCTGTCAGTGACACGTGACAACCCCAGTAGACACAGAACAACATGCACAACCACTTAGTCTCATACTGTCTTGTTTACACATGAATTAGTTCATGATTACAATGTTTTTCCCGAGAATTTTCCACCATTGAAAACAAAATATTGCAATGTATACAGAACGGAAGTTGTTCCCTGAAGTTGCCAGATTTGTTGAGTATGTTCTGCCTAAACGTTGAAAGTTAAATCACACACAACACAATGTTTTAGCAACAATAAGTGCCACATCACCTGCATCGGGGTTGAAGAAATGGCATCAGTTCTGGTGTGAACTCCAGTGGACACGGTGATGATAGAGTACACACTACTACACAGAACAGACCCGCGACACACTAACGAATAAAATGAAACCAATTTCTACTGCCGTTATGTAGCAGCTATACCATCGCGAACCCTAAAGTAGTGGGTTCAAATCCCAAAAAAGCCGGACTTTCCCCCCCTTTAAATATGACCTTGGTTCCCAGGTCTATGCAGCTTTAAATGGGTATCCGGAATTATCGTGGGAAGTAAAGGCGGCCGACGGGATGACCACATCGCCCACCATGTGTCGAGTCATGTGCAACATATAGGCCTAGCACTGTATGCCAACACGCCCGAAGTCGTCGAAGAGGGTCGACTCTCATGTGTGCTGACTGCTGCTGGCGAGAGACAATTGAATCTTCCGTCCTTTCTCCTCTCCTGGTTCATGTGTCAGTTCTTCCCAAGACCTGAATTATTTAGAGAAAGGATCCAGCTTGTGACGATCGGAAGCCTGCAGCAGTGCGGGCCCGTCAGCGACGTTCGTATAACTTAATACTGCTGAAGCTAATGCAATGTTACACCTTACTGGACATTGTTTGTTTCTGCCATTTACACGTCATCAGCGAGCCTTGGTTATTGCCACGCCCATAAGGACCAATCCTCAAATCAGTATAGACTTTTGCAATTGCAGGCTTACTCCCCCCCCCCCCCCCAAGAAGGCGTTGTACCCGTAGAGTTCATTCTGTTACATGTAACTTGGCTCTTCTAGTACTGACTAACATGTTTCCACTTTCTTCTTATTGTCACTACTTGGACAACTGTTGAACATTTATCCAGGAAGGATTTCCAAACCAATATTGACCCTAGACTTGACCCTACTTTCTTCACGGCTTTTAAACAAGCGTGAACATTTCAAGCTGGTGATTTCTATTCTGAGTTTCAGTTGTAGGAGACTTATGCTTCTGTTGTCTCCAAACAAAGAGATGAGCTCACACGTGTTAACTGAGAATAGATGACATGTGTGGACTGAGACTAGATGACATGTGTGGACTGAAACTAGATGACATGTGTGGACTGAGACTAGATGACATGTGTGGACTGAGACGAGATTACATGTGTGGACTGAGACTAGATGACATGTGTGGACTGAGACGAGATTGCATGTGTGGACTGAGACTAGATGACATGTGTGGACTGAAACTAGATGACATGTGTGGACTGAGACTAGATGACATGTGTGGACTGAGACTAAAAGATATGTGTGGACTGAGACTAGATGACATGTGTGGACTGAGACTAAAAGATATGTGTGGACTGAGACTAGATGACATGTGTGGACTGAGACTAGATGACATATGTGAAATGAGACTAGATGACATGTGAAATGAGACTAGATGACATGTGTGGACTGAGACTAGATGACATTTGTGGACTGAGACTAGATGACATTTGTGGACTGAGACTAGATGACATGTGTGGACTGAGACTAGATGACATGTGTGGACTGAGACGAGATTACATGTGTGGACTGAGACTAGATGACATGTGTGGACTGACACTTGATGACATGTGTGGACTGAGACGAGTTTACATGTGTGGACTGAGACCAGATTACATGTGTGGACTGAGACTAGATGACATGTCTGGACTGAGACTAGATGACATGCGTGGACTGAGACTAAATGACATGTGTGGACTGAGACTAAATTACATGCCTGGACTGAGACTAGATGACATGTGTGAACTGAGACTAGATGACATGTGTGGACTGAGACTAGACGACATGTGTGAACTGAGACTAGATGACATGTGTGAAACGAGACCAGATGACATGTGTGAAACGAGACTAGATGACATGTGTGGACGGAGACTAGATGACATGTGTGAAACGAGACTAGATTACATGTGTGGACTGAGACTAGATGACATGTGTGGACTGAGACTAGATGACATGTGTGGACTGAGACTAGATGACATGTGTGGACTGAGACTAGATGACATGTGTGGACTGAGACTAGATGACATGTGTGGACTGAGACTAGATGACATGTGTGGACTGAGACTAGATGACATGTGTGAACTGAGACTAGATGACATGTGTGAACGCTGCAGAAATCTCACTGAGAGTGCTGACGTGTCGGTGAATCTACATGACATTACGCTAAATCACATTTTCATCACCATACCAGCCTTCCATGTGGTCTACATCTTTAACATTCCCTCAGACTAGATCACATGTGTCAACATTGTTAATATTGCTTTGAGACTAGATCACATGTGTCAACATTGTTACTGTTGCTATGAGACTAGATCACATGTGTCAACATTGTTACTGTTGCTATGAGACTAGATCCCATGTGTCAACATTGTTATTGTTGCTATGAGATGAGATCACATGTGTCAACATTGTTACTGTTGCTATGAGACTAGACCACATGTGTCAACATTGTTAATTCTGATATGAGAATAGACCACATGTGTCAACGTTGCTAGTTTTCCAATGAGACTAGACCACATGTGTCAACGTTGCTAGTGTTTCCAGACTAGACCACACGTGTCAACGTTGCTAGTGTTTCCAGACTAGACCACATGTGTCAACGTTGCTAGTGTTTCCAGACTAGACCACATGTGTCAACGTTGCTAGTGTTTCCAGACTAGACCACACGTGTCAACGTTGCTAGTGTTTCCAGACTAGACCACACGTGTCAACGATCATAGTTTTCCAATGAGACTAGACAACATGTGTCAACGGTGCTAGTGTTTTCAATGAGACTAGACAACATGTGTCAACGCTGCTAGTTTTCCAATGAGACTAGACAACATGTGTCAACGGTGCTAGTTTTCCAATGAGACTAGACAACATGTGTCAACGGTGCAAGTGTTTCCAATGAGACTAGACAACATGTGACAACGGTTCAAGTGTTTCCAATGAGACTAGACAACATGTGTCAACGGTGCAAGTGTTCCTAGACTAGATCACATGAGTCAACATCGCTAGAGTTCTTCTTGAGAATAGATCACATACATAAAAGGCCCAGTTTTTGCAAAGACTAGCAGAAAAGTATACACTGTGTACAAACATTGACGCTGTTTCGTGCACTCGGCTAAACCAATGACGTCACAAGTCCACGACTTGTACGCCGACAAGAGAAAAATCAGAGACAACGACCACAGGCTTTCACAGAATCGGCTGCACTGGGTACAGGGGAAAAAAGGAGTGGGGGGGGGGGGGGGGAGGCAGGCCAGAAACTATTACGTATATCACCCAACTGTCAAAATGGAACCAAACCAACCAAAAAGCAGCCGTCTACAGACAAAGCTGACTCATTAGAACACAATCACCAACAGGCGGTACTGTACTTTGCGTAGGGTCACCAACAGGCGGTACTGTACCTTGCGCAGGGTCACCAACAGGCGGTACTGTACCTTGCGCAGGGTCACCAACAGGCAGTACTGTACCTTGCGCAGGGTCACCAACAGGCAGTACTGTACCTTGCGTAGGGTCACCAACAGGCGGTACTGTACCTTGCGTAGGGTCACCAACAGGCGGTACTGTACCTTGCGTAGGGTCACCAACAGGCGGTACTGTACCTTGCGCAGGGTCACCAACAGGCGGTACTGTACCTTGCGCAGGGTCACCAACAGGCGGTACTGTACCTTGCGCAGGGTCACCAACAGGCGGTACTGTACCTTGCGCAGGGTCACCAACAGGCGGTACTGTACCTTGCGCAGGGTCACCAACAGGCGGTACTGTACCTTGCGCAGGGTCACCAACAGGCGGTACTGTACCTTGCGCAGCGGCACCAACAGGCGGTACTGTACCTTGCGCAGGGTCGGTATCCGCTGCTGCCCTATTGTTTGTTGTCCATGCCACTGAAACAGAAACTGTAGGACGAGTACAGTTACCATTTTTAGAGACAATGTGCGTGAGTAGAGCGGCTTTTGTTTGTTTGTTGAAACAATGGAGACTGTCAGGAAAAGGTAAAGTTGACTAATTATGAAATAGTGGTGGAAAGATGAAGTCGGACCAACTTCTTGAGATAGAAGTCTTGTTTAGATAAAGTTAACCAAAATAGTGGTGCAAAGCCGTAGAGAACTAATTAAATAATTATACACAATAACACATAGTCGTGTGAAGAGACGCGACTCAAACTACTCCCAATTACAGCTAACTAACTAGTTCGCCATCAACTGTTATGGCTTGAAAAAATATAGCGGCTAAAAAACAGTTAGAAGGTCGCACAGTTACCACAAGTCACAGTCGAGGAATCGCGCGGTTACCGTCACATGAACATCCAGCCCTAACATCCAGTGTTTATCAGGACGGTGGCGAAAGTGAATCCTAGCCGCGGTTAGACCTGTCAGTGACACGGCTACAACCTGCTCGAACAAAGTCCCCAGTACTAAGCTGAGAGACTTTCTCAATGTCTACGGCTGCACAACTGTGGGCTGAGAGATACAGCACCGTCAAGAATATCACAAACCACAAGAAAACACGGCAGAAAAATACCAGGGCACTTGTAATCCCCCGCCGTCAAGGACCTGCTCTCGACTTTCAGCCTCGCACCGGGGCGGTAAACAACACACGTCACCGGGTTCACTGAGTGTAAGCTCCGCCCCTCGACCAATCAACACCAGGCAGAGGGGCCGGCGGATTCCCAGTAACTGACACGAATCTTGACGATGGGTGTCAGGCGGGCGGCTTCGTCCTCAAAACTTGGCCTCTAACTCCGCCCCGTGTGCCTTGTTACCTCAGATTTATGTACTCCACCCTCACCTTGCGGTTACCGACCCAGATTTTAACACCCCTCAACCGAACGTATCTCTCCCACCTCCTGTTTGTTCTGCCATGCCATCTTGTAGATCTTCCACGCATGGTTTAACTTACGGTTCACGCAACTATTATTGCTGTACCCAGCAACGCACCGAAAGTTTCCTGGTGGCTTCATACAATCATCATCATGAAACGACACGGCAGAACGTGTCTATGCACTGGGCTCGCTGAAAACATACTCTAGAAATTCACCTGCCCCACAGTGTCTTAAAAAACGTCCCGTGTCCAAAGTCGCGGTGGTGAACCCCTGCCTCCACCCGGAGCAACCTTTCATTATTGTTCGTACAAGAGGCTCTGGTACAAACCGTCCAGATTTGTGGATTTAGAACTGTGCTCACGTGGGCAGGCAGGACAGAAAACTCAACATCTGCTAGAGACCTGCTGTCTACATGCAGCAGACAGATCCCAAGTTTGATCGGCTCCCATTCCAATGGAGACCAAGTTGTGTGCAACAGGGGAAGACACACATGACACCCCAGACTTCGTCATAGAGGCGTGTGGCTCTCTCAGTTGAAAACCGCTGGCAGTAGGACCGAAAACACGAATCAGATTACTGACTGTTACATTGGGGGGGGGGGGGGGGGGGGGGGAAGGGTGATTTCTAACAAGGCGAATGCATCGCAGTGTGCGACACATGGTGCTGTTCTGTGTCTTTCTCTTCAACGTTCACTCGATGTAGAGACCATCCGTGTTGATCCGAATGACGCCTGCAGTAGTTGAGTCAACATTCCAGTGGCTATGTTTTGTCTCCCTTCTCTCTCTCTCTCTCTCTCTCTCTCTCTCTCTCTCTCTCTCTCTCTCTCTCTCTCTCTACTGATTGGTAGGTTGTCCCAAAGACAGGACACATGTACACTCAGAGAATGTACACTTGTGTGGTCACTGTCGGCCTCAGCTGGGCACTTTGGGACCTGCGGAACTACTCCCAAGTTTTGAAAAAGTAAACGGGGAGGGATGTACCCCTATTTCTTGGATTTAGTTCTGGTGGGGGGAGGGTGTTCCGGCTGTGGGTGCAATTCAATAGAACATTTGTAAGTGAGCTCACCCATCTGCCTAATCACGTATTCTGTGATTGTTGCCTAGCGTAACATCGACAATGGAAGGGTAGCAAGCCAGTACCGTTGTCGTCGATGCGACCCAGCAGCTGAACCATACATCAAAGAGCGAGTTCATGCAAAGGCTCTGACAACTATTGACATGTTGGCAAAAGTGTACAGCTGGCGGAAAAAGCTAGTCGGAAGGACATGTAGTGTCACACTTGCCAGGGACTGTCACTGTCACCACTGCCGCTGTCACAATTTAAACCTTGTGGCTGCAATGTGCTGTAAGCTGTTCTAACAGTCTACAGTTTAAGCCTTGTGGCTGCAATGTGGTGTAAGCTGTTCCAGTAATCTACAGTTTGGGCCTTGTGGCTGCAATGTGCTGTAAGCTGTTCCAACAGTCTTCAGTTTAAACCTTGTGGCTGCAATGTACTGTAAGCTGTTCCAACAGTCTACAGTATAAACCTTGTGGCTGCAATGTACTGTAAGCTGTTGCAACAGTCTTCAGTTTAAACCTTGTGGCTGCAATGTACTGTAAGCTGTTCCAACAGTCTTCAGTTTAAACCTTGTGGCTGCAATGTACTGTAAGCTTTTGCAACAGTCTTCAGTTTAAACCTTGTGGCTGCAATGTGCTGTAAGCTGTTCCAACAGTCTACAGTATAAACCTTGAGACTGCAATGTACTGTAAGCTGTTCCAACAGTCTACAGTATAAACCTTGTGGCTGCAATGTACTGTAAGCTGTTCCAACAGTCTACAGTATAAACCTTGTGGCTGCAATTTACTGTAAGCTGTTCCAACAGTCTACCATTTTGACCAGGAGCTGACACTTAATTCTGACTGCGACCGGTAATTTCTGTATCCTACATTATACTGATTGTCTACGCTTGTTAGATGTTTTCTGCTCTTAAGTTTCAAGGTTTATTTATAAGCAGACAGAGATCGCTGAGAACATCTGAAGCTCTACAAGGTCCAGTATCGCAGAGGTCACAACAGAGCAAAGTCTGTTTTACTGCTGGCTCGCGACAGCACGGGTGCACAACAAGATTACACGTACTTATAAATCTTGACCTGATCCCTGGCTCCATTCAACCCCCCCCCCCCCTAACCCGGAATAGATCAAAGCTGCACTCGAAAGGGGATTGGAAAAAAAGGGGTGGGGTAGGGTGGGGAGGGGGAGGTGAGAGGGGGAACTATTTGGGCTAACGTAAGTATGCTGTAGAATATATTGTAAATTAACCGGCAAATGTCCAAATGTCCAAATGTCTAAAAGTCCAACACAGTCAAACAATCTTTCACTTTTATCTCACGCTGCTTAGATCAAATACAATTACTGGGTCGAAGGATGGAAGATACGTTAGTGGAAGGCCCAATATAAGACAAGCCTGCGTGCCCAAAAGCTGACTCTTTGAAAAAAAATGATGCTTTCTTTCTCTCGCTGTCGTTCGTTCCTGTTTTCCCTCTCTCTCTGTTTTTCATTTTTTCTCTCTTTCTTCCACTATCTCTCTTGTTCGTTCTCTCTCTCTCTCTCTCTCTCTCTCTCTCTCCCTCTCTCTTTCTGGTTCATTTTTCCTCTCTTTCTTCAACTCTCTCTCTCTCTCTCTCTCTCTCTCTCTCTCTTGTTCGATCGTTCGTTCGTTCGTTCTCTCTCTCTAGTGATGTCGTAAGAAAGTAGCTGTATGGAAGTGTCTGTGGCCTTTGCCTCCACAGTTGTTATTCTCATAACTACTATCACTGACAGCTTTGTCGTCTCGTATAAAATATACAACTGTATTTATGTATAGCAGACAACATGAAGTACACACAAATGTACATGTGTAGGTTGCTGAGACAATACACTGAGAGAAAAATGATAATAAACATTGACAAGGCAACAGCAATCTCCTACATCAGGTACTCTTTACTCCTTTACCATAATCTTAAATCTATGACCAATCTTTGTCCGTTATCTAGTTGTTCTATGTATCCCATTATCTAGTTTCTCTATGTATCCCATTATCTAGTTTCTCTATGTATCCCATCATCTAGTTTCCCTGTGTATCTTATCAACTATCGATCTATGTATTCCATCATCTTGTTGTTCGATGTATCCCGTTTTCTAGTTGTTAGATGTATCCCATCATCTAGTTGTTCTATCTATCCCATCATCTAGTTGTTCTATGTATCCCATCATCTAGTTGTTCTATCTATCCCATCATCTAGTTGTTCTATCTATCCCATCATCTAGTTGTTCTATCTATCCCATCATCTAGTTGTTCTATGTATCCCATCATCTAGCTGTTCTATGTATCCCATCATCTAGTTGTGCTATCTATCCCATCATCTAGTTTCCCTGTGTATCTTATCATCTATCGATCTATGTATTCCATCATCTTGTTGTTCGATGTATCCCGTTTTCTAGTTGTTAGATGTATCCCATCATCTAGTTGTTCTATCTATCCCATCATCTAGTTGTTCTATGTATCCCATCTAGTTTCTCTATGTATCCCATCATTTAGTTGTTCTATGTATCCCATCTAGTTTCTCTATGTATCCCATCATCTAGTTGTTCTATGTATCCCATCTAGTTTCTCTATGTATCCCATCATCTAGTTGTTCTATGTATCCCATCTAGTTTCTCTATGTATCCCATCATCTAGTTGTTCTATCTATCCCATCTAGTTTCTCTATGTATCCCATCATCTAGTTGTTCTATGTATCCCATCTAGTTTCTCTATGTATCCCATCATCTAGTTGTTCTATGTATCCCATCTAGTTTCTCTATGTATCCCATCATCTAGTTTCCCTATGTATCTTATCATCTATCGATCTATGTATTCCATCATCTAGTTTCTCTATGTATCCTATGATCTAGTTGTTCGATGTATCCCGTCATCTTGTTGTTAGATGTATCCCATCATCTTGTTGTTCTATGTATCTCGTCATCTAGTTGCTCCGTGTATACCCATCTATACGTGACGATAAGTGCTAAAGCTGGCATCCAAAAGAAAGAGAAACATCAAATGTAATAACCGACACCCTCATCTCCACCCCCTCCTTCTATGTCCCCCTCTCCTCCCCTCCTTCTATGTCCCCCTCTCCTCCCCTCCTTCTATGTCCCCCTCTCCTTCCCCTCCTTCTTTGTACCCCTCTCCTCCCCCACCTTCTATGTTCTCCTCTTCTCCCCTCTCCTTCTATGTCCCCCTCTCCTCCCCCTCCTTCTATGTCCCCCTCTCCTCCCCCTCCTTCTATGTCCCCCTCTCCTCCCCCTCCTGCTATGTCCCCCTCTCCTCCCCCTCCTTCTATGTCCCCCTCTCCTCCCTCTCCTTCTATGACCCCCTCTCCTCTCCCTCCTTCTATGTCCCCCCTCTCCCCCTACCCCCTCCTTCTATGTCCCCCTCTCCTCCCCCTCCTTCTAATGCCCCCCTCTCCTCCCCCTCCTTCTATGTCCCCCTCTTCTCCTCCTCCATGTCCCCCTCTCCTCCCCCTCCTTCTATGTCCCCCTCTCCTCCCAAAGGAAAGCACTTTGTGCCTACTGCGCATGCGTGCATACCTTACTCCAGAAAACATTCTTGCAGGCGTTTCTGTGAAGCAATGGTAAGTGATGCACAACCCATGAGCTCCGTGACCCCGGCAGGCTAGTGCACCCAGGTAACCCAGGTGACTTCAAGCCCTCTGGGGCGGGAGAGAAATGGCGGGTTGCAGAATAAACAACATTTTGGATTTGGGAAACATCAAACGACCGTGTAACCGCGAATGATTCATCATTATGTCATTACCATTGCTATGTCATGTGTTGTGTGTTAAGGTTGCTAGGTGATGTATTTTTCCAAACCCCCATCCCAGTTAATTCAAGTATTATATCAGGAACAACAAGCAGTTGTCAGAGTAACCGGTGAAATATTAACTAGCTTAAAGTCGGTGCCAAAGAGTGCAGGTAACGGCTACAACTTTCCATTGCCAAAGGAAAATGCAATATTTTACTATTACTATTTTTATTATTATTGTTGTTGTTTACTATTTATTACAACAGAGCTAAAAGAGAGCTCCCTGTATGCTTCTTGTTGTTCTATGTATCCCATCGTCTGAGACTGAGACAGATGCAGAGAGAGAGAGAGAGAGACCAGAGAGAAGAAGAGACGAGGCAAGAGAGAGAGAGAAGAAGAAGAGAGAGAGAAGAAGAAGAGAAGAGAAGAGAGAGAGAAGAAGAAGAGAGAGAAGAGAGAAGAAGAGAAGAAGACCGAGAAGAAGAAGAAGAAGAAGAAGAAGAGAGAAGAAGAAGAAGAAGAAGAAGAAGAAGAAGAAGAAGAAGAAGAAGAAGAAGAAGAAGAAGAAGAAGAAGAAGAAGAAGAAGAGAAGAGAGAGAGAAGAAGAAGAAGAAGAGAGAGAAGAAGAGAGAAGAAGAAGAAGAAGAAGAAGAAGAGAAGAAGAAGAAGAAGAGAAGAAGAAGAAGAAGAGAGAAGAAGAAGAAGAAGAAGAAGAAGAGAAGAAGAAGAAGAAGAGAGAGAGAAGAAGAAGACAGAAGACAGAGAGAGAAGAGCAGAGAGAGAAGAAAGAAGAAGAGAGAAGAAGAGAAAGAGAAGAAGAAGAAGAAGAAGAGAGAAGAAGAAGAAGAAGAGAGAGAAGAACTGAGAAGAAGAGAAGAAGAGAAGAAGAGAGAAGAAGAAGAAGAAGAAGAAGAAGAAGAAGAAGAGAGAAGAGAGAGAAGAAGAAGAGAGAGAAGAAGAAGAAGAAGAAGAAGAAGAAGAGAAAGAAGAAGAAGAAGAAGAAGAAGAAGAAGAAGAAGAAAGAAGAAGAAGAGAGAGAGAGAGAAGAAGAAGAAGAGAAGAAGAAGAGAGAAGAAGACAGAGGAAGAGAGAGAAGAGAAGAAGAAGAAGAGACAGAGAGAGACAGAGAGAGAGAGGCAGAGAGAGACCGAGGCAGAGAGAGAGAGACAGGTAGAAAGAGACAGAGAGAGACAGAGGCAGAGAGAGAGACGGACACAGAGGCAGAGAGAGCGAGAGACTGACACAGAGGCAGAGAGAGAGGCAGAAACAGAGACAGAGAGAGACAGAGTAAGAGAGAGACAGGGAGCAGATGAGAGACAAAGAGCAAGAGACAGAGCGAATAAGAGAGAGTGAGAGAGAGACAGAGTGAGAGAGAGAGAGAGTGAGAGAGAGAGTGAGAGAGAGAGACAGAGAGCGAGAAACAAAGAGAGCGAATGAGAAACACAGAGTGAGAGAGAGACAGAGTGAGAGAGAGACAGAGTGAGAGAGAGAGAGTGAGAGAGAGACAGAGCGAGAAAACAAAGAAGAAGCGGAGAGAAGAACAGAAGAAGAGAGAGAGAGAGAAGAGAGAGAAGAAAGAGAAGAGAGAGAGAGAGAGAGAGAGAGCGAAAGAGAGACAGAGAGCGAGAGAGAGACAGAAAGTGAGAGAGAGAGAGAGCGAATGAGAGACACAGAGTGAGAGAGAGACAGAGTGAGAAAGAGAGTGAGAGAAAGACAAAGAGCGAGAGAGAGAGGCAAATAGCGATTGAGAGACACAGAGTGAGTGAGAGACAGAGAGCGAGAGAGAGACAGAGAGCGAATGAGAGACAGAGAGCGAGAGAGAGACAGAGAGCGAATGAGAGACACAGAGCGAGAGAGAGACACAGAGTGAATGAGAGACACAGAGTGAGAGCGAGACAGAGAGTGAATGAGAGACACAGAGCGAGAGAGAGACAGAGAGTGAATGAGAGTGAATGAGAGACACAGAGTGAGAGCGAGACAGAGAGCGAGAAAGAGATAGAGAGTGAATGAGAGAACAAACGAACGAACTTTATTTTCAAAAGGTCACAAATTCGGCACGCAGGCCCGTCTGACATTCGGCCCTTCCAGTCAACCATCTTTCGCACAGCAGTTGTATTTTACTAATAAAGCATGTTATGATCATATGATGTTATGCATATTATGAATATTATAAAAGAACACAAAAGCATGAGTTGTAAAGTGCATGCAAAAACACAGAGTGACAGAGAGTGAGGGAGAGTGTGAGAGAGAGAGTGAGCGAGAGTGAGAGATCGAGAGAGAGACAGAGAGCGAATGAGAGACACAGAGTGAGAGAGAGACAGAGAATGAGAGAGAGAGACAGAGAGCAAATGAGAGACACAGAGTGAGAGAGAGAGACAGAGTGAGAGAGAGTTAAAGAGAGACAGAGAGCGAGAGTGAGACAGAGAGTGAATGAGAGACACAGAGTGAGAGACAGAGTGAGAGAGACACAGAGAGTAAAAAAAGACAGAGCCAGAGAGAGAGACAGAGAGCAAATGAAAGACAGAGAGCAAGAGAGAGACAGAGAGCGAAAAAAAGACAAAGAGCGAGAGAGAGACAGAAAGCGAATGAGAGATGGGGAGCAAATGAGAAACAGAGAGCGAGAGAGAGACAGAGAGCAAATGAGAGACAGAGAGCGAGAGAGAGAGAGAGAGAGAGGCGACAAAGAGATTTAGAATGAGAGAGATAAAAGTGAACGAGAGAATGAAAGCGACTGGGAGATTTAGAGAGAGATTGAGAGTCGGAGAAAGGGATTTAGAGAGATTTAAAAAGAGTGAGAGAGAGAGAGAAAGAGAGAAAGAGAGAGAGAAAGAGAGAAAGAGAGTGAGAAAGAGAAACTCTAGTGCGCTGTTTCAAAGCGCCGACTCTTGGATCTAAACTATTTCCATGGTGCCATTTTGGAAAAAATTATCAACATTCGAGTCATGTGCGTAAAACAAGCGGTACCCATCCACGCACTCGCGCGCGCACACATAAACACACACACACATACATATTTATTTATAATCCCTTGCACACGTAATGGCATAAACAATCCTACAATGAGATTGGAACGAAGTCGTCCTTTGATGCTTGTATATTAAAAAAGGTTATAGTGTTTCACTGCTGTCTGTGGGAAGATGCCATCCTGAGGCCCCGATGTGTTTAACCTTGCCACCATGTCTGACATCCACGGATCTACGGGTGCCAGTCACGGGCAATGACAACTCACAGAAACCAGCTTCAGGCCTCAGAAACGAGATATCTTCGACAGGTGGCCAAAGTGACAAGAGGGACAAGAACACGCCAGGATCTTGAAACAAAAAGTCTCACAAATTTGAGTTGATCAGTCATAGTTACGATGGCTCGGTCATGTATGCAGAACGGGAGACAATCGACAACCATAGCAGGCGTAGATGGGCATGAACAAGGAAACCAAACCACCAGGACGACCCAGGGGTCGCTAGAAAGAAAGATCCGACATTTCCTGACTGACAGAGAAGTGGAATGGAACAAAGACAAAAAAGGAAAACCCCCGATAGAGAGGTTTGGTGATCTCTGGCAAACCTCAAAACCTGCAGGTAGACGAGCAGTGGCTAAGTATTTGTCATCTTGCCAACCTGTTTATCTGGATGTAAACATTTGTAAGAAACTGTATGTATGTCAGGTAACATATGTAACAACCTGTCCATCTACAGTAGCAACTGATGTGTGCACCTGTCACAAGTTGTGTGTTTAAGTTGTTGTGTATAACCATAACTTTGTGCACGGTCATTGCTGTAAAGATTTGATGGTGTCATGAACCTAACGACACACTTTGTTTGGCAACAGTGGAAACTCCCAGGTTAATAATATTATCTACAAACACACGAACACGTATACTGTACCTACTGTACCACTGTACCTGCCAGGCAACGTATATGTGTATGATGCTATATGCTATTCATCGCCTACACACTGGCGAAAAGTTGTCTGCGTTCGTCCACCTCTGAACTTTACTTGTTTCAGAACATGAGTGTTGCGTGCATATTCTGTTCCCAAATCTCATCTATTTGTATGCTGACTCTTGTTTCCTTGCCTCTCAGGCAGATGTGCTCCCACTTCTAAGGATACCCCCAGTAAGTCGACTACTACGACATGCTAGGCAGGGAAGTAGTGGTTCTATTTTTGTTTTCTTTACAATGGGCCTCCGGAACCCACAAGGGAATAACAAAGTTAATGACAACAGTAACATTTCTAACAAAGTGCAGATTGTAACGCTGTGCTAGAGTCTATATAAAAGTATATAGGTATAAAACAAGTTAAAACAAACTGAGTGGGTACTGTATTATTTATTACAAAGTATAGAGGCATTCTTTGTGTGGATTCCCAGGTCCCCTTGTGGGTGTGAGTGGGGGGGGGGGGGGGCAAGAAAAGATCCATTTCGACCCCCAGCAAGAATGCCAAAAATCAGGGGCATCCTTGGAAGTCGGTTTTCATTTGTACCTCGTAGACAAGGAATCAAGAGTCTGAAATCATAAGTAAGCCAGATCTGTGAAACGGATCTGCACGCACTACCCAAGCTCTGGAACAAGACTAAAGTCCGAAGGTGGACGAACATCCACAACTTTCTGCCAGCGTTTACAAACGCTGAATGCGAAGAAGTATAAGGCACAATAAAATATATAGGAAAATATATGTGTACAATATAAACTATCAGGCTATGAAGGCGCAATCTGATCTATAACAACACACACACACACACACACACACACACACACACACACATCGGTGCGTGCGTGCGTGTGTGGAGTAATATCTCACGGGAGCTTGCAGAAAACGTGTGAGGTCACCAGAGTACAGGATGACGGGTACAGTGGGTGCAAGTAAGAGCGGCTTGCACAGGTTCGCTTCAAGTGAGCAGGAAAGTGGCGGCAAAGATGCAGACAGAGATAGAGATCGGAAATATAAGTTTTAGGGGGAGGAAGTACACAAGAGACATGGCCGGGCCAGGAAGTACCAGCTCCAAGAAGGCGGGCACAGAAAACTGAAGAGAACGAAGAGATAAGAAGAAAGAAACAGTGCTGGGTGCAGAGTGAATCGTAAAAATGTCAGCTGTAATTTGCTGCAGTTTGCCATGCTTGCACAACGCAGTTATAACTGGCTGCAGCTAGATGTACAAGCTGCACACACACAGATGTACAAGCTGCACACACCGATGTACAAGATGCACACACAGATGTACAAGCTGCACACACATATATACATACATATATACATACACACACACACATACATACATACATACATTCATACATACATACATACATACATACATACATACATACATACATACATACATACATACATACATACATACATGCATACATAGATACATGCATGCATGAATGCAAACTTATATAGGTGCGTGCATGCGTGTGTGCGTATGTATGTAGCTACCTACATAGATACATAAGTACACACATAGTTAGAAACATATGTGTGTGATAACAAATAATCGCGAATACTTAAGGGGGACATGAGATAAGCGGGACGTGTGTTAAGCATTTGCTGTGTTCGAACGTTACGAAGGAAGTGATGAGAGGAGAGAGAGAGAGAGAGAGAGAGAGAGAGAGAGAGAGAGAGAGAGAGAGAGAGAGAGAGAGAGAGATAAAAATGGGAGAGAAGCGACGGTAAAAGTAAAGGTAAAGTCGGGAGATGTGAACCAGCGTCATTGCATACAGTTATAAACCATAAGTGCTCTGCCACCAGTACGGACAGCTGATGAGAAACTGTCCGCGTGTGTCGCCGTCCACAAGTAACTCCGTAGCTACACTGACGTTCCTCCATTTACCCCAGAGTGTCAACTCTGGTACCCATTTTCTAGAGGCTGGGTGAACCCCGGTAACCGTCCGGTTTTGAACACCGACCGTTGGCTGCAGCGAGTCGCAGCTGGATTTGAAAGCGAGTCTCGTAAGTGACAGAGAGGAGACGGGACACACACACACACAGAGAGAGAGAGAGAGAGAGAGAGAGAGAGAGAGAGAGAGAGAGAGAGAGACAGACAGACAGACAGACAGACAGACAGACAGACAGACAGACAGACAGACAGACAGACAGACAGACAGACAGACAGACAGACAACTTTGTTGGCCATGCACTATGTAACATTGACTACTTTATGTATAACTCGTAAATTGCAACTGAATGTTGGGAAACGGAATACTATTGATGTTTCATTCGTTAGATCGTGTAACTTCTGAAAATGTAACCGCATTTTAAATTTAAAAAAACGTTTTTAAAAGAGCAATATTAGGGTAACCACTTCGCTTTCAATGGTCTTTTCTCTGGCAAAAGTCCACCTATGCTAGTTTTCCATAAGGCAACGCCAAGCAAAGTTCAAAACCTGATCCAATAGATGCGTAAGTCCCATTTACCTTTCGATACACTTAGTCTAACACTGCGTTTACATACCTACGTCTACACATATGTAGGCACCATCTGCAAAAGTCGTTACAGGCCTGAGAAAGTCATCACGGGCGGCCCATACAGCAGTCAAGTGGAGATAACCACAACACTGGCGACCCCGGGCGGTCAACTCGTCCAAGCCGATTACAGACTGACTTCCCTTTGCTGTGTTGACGGATTGACTGCTGAATGTAGAGTGTTGCTGCTGTGTGATTGATAGATTCCCCAGTCGCCCGATGCCTTCCCGATAGGGATATGTTCCAGAGTGATGTTTTTACGGTGCAGGGGAAAACCAGCTCGCGCCTGAAACCCTGACACTTCACAAGAATGAGCTTGGGGAGTGGGGGATGGGAAGGAGGATAGCATGGTAGGGGTAGGTTCAAACACTCCACACCTGGCGTATCCTCGCTGAACTAATTGTTTATGATGGGTCTTTCAATGATCTCTTATCCATAAAGTATTTAAGGTGGGTCGTTTGGTGGATCTCTTTTTTTATAAATTGTTTATTCTTTGCGTTCATTGACTCTAAATTCCAGTGGAAGGTTTTGGTTGTTCGTCCATTTCTGGACTTTGGTCTTATTCTAAAACTTGAGTTTTGCGTTTCACGGTAATGGCCTATATCTATGCAGACTGTTGGTTCCTTCCCTCTCTGGCAGATGCAGGGCAAATTCAATGTAAACACAACTAATTAGTTGACTTTTACGACATGCTTGTAAGGGACAGTTGGTCTATCCCCCCACCCCCCACCCCCGGCCCCATACTCACAGAGACCCTGGAACACTCAGGGAATAAATTGTTTACAATAGGTCATTAGATGGATCTCATATCCATAAGATGTTTAAGGTGGGTCCTTAGACGGATCTTTAATCCATGAATTGTTTCTAATGGTTCCTTAGACGGATCTCTCATCCATGAATTGTTTCTAATGGTTCCTTAGATGGATCTCTCATCCATGAATTGTTTCTAATGAGTCCTTAGACGGATCTTTAATCCATGAATTGTTTCTAATGAGTCCTTAGACGGATCTTTAATCCATGAATTGTTTCTAATGGGTCCTTAGACAGATATTTAATCCATGAATTGTTTCTAATGAGTCCTTAGACGGATCTTTAATCCATGAATTGTTTCTAATGGTTCCTTAGATGGATCTCTCATCCATGAATTGTTTCTAATGGTTCCTTAGATGGATCTCTCATCCATGAATTGTTTCTAATGGTTCCTTAGATGGATCTCTCATCCATGAATTGTTTCTAATGGTTCCTTAGATGGATCTCTCATCCATGAATTGTTTCTAATAGTTCCTTAGATGGATCTCTTATCCATGAATTGTCTCTAATGGTTCCTTAGATGGATCTCTCATCCATGAATTGTTTCTAATGGTTCCTTAGATGAATCTCTCATCCATGAATTGTTTCTAATGGTTCCTTAGATGGATCTCTCATCCATGAATTGTTTCTAATGGTTCCTTAGACGGATCTCTCATCCATGTAACCGTTTGTGACGGATCATCTTCTGTATTACTGTGTCTTGTGAATGATTGCAGAGATTATGTATCCATCTTATCGACTGTGTGGGATCCGCCGTGGTGTAGCAACTAGACGCTCGCCTGTGGATCGGAAGGTCGTGAGTTCAGGTCCTTAAGGAGCCAGACTTTGTTAAAAAAAAAGACCCAGGCTCCCAGGTCGACCCAGCCTTAAATGGGTACCAGGTAAAGTCATGGGAGATAAAGGCACCCGACGTAATGTTGACCACCCCACCCACTGAGTCCAGATTGCTCTTTAAAATAGATTGCTCTTTAAAATATAGGTCTAGCCCTATATGCCCTATATGTCTAAAGGCGAGTAAAAGGGTCCTTGACTGGAGAATTGTTTGTGCGGATAGTTTACAATTTACGTTATTATTATTTCTTATTAAAAGTTACATGGCTCTTGTATCGATGAGTTGTTTATATTGAGTCATTTTATGGAGATCTTGTCGATGTAACTGTTTCTAGTCGGTCGCTATAGGGAACTAGTTATTATAAACTGTTTCTAGTCGGTCGCTATAGGGAACTAGTTATTATAAACTGTTTCTAGTCTGTCGCTATAGGGCACTAGTTATTATAAACTGTTTCTAGTCGGTCGCTATAGGGAACTAGTTATTATAAACTGTTTCTAGTCGGTCGCTATAGGGCACTAGCTATAATAAACTGTTTCTAGTCGGTCGCTAGAGGGAACTAGTTATTATAAACTGTTTCTAGTCGGTCGCTAGAGGGCACTAGTTATTATAAACTGTTTCTAGTCGGTCGCTATAGGGCACTAGTCATTATAAACTGTTTCTAGTCGGTCGCTATAGGGAACTAGTTATTATAAACTGTTTCTAGTCGGTTGCTATAGGGAACTAGTTATTATAAACTGTTTATAGTCGGTCGCTATAGGGAACTAGTTATTATAAACTGTTTCTAGCCGGTCGCTATAGGGAACTAGTTATTATAAACTGTTCCTAGTATGTGGCCATAGGAAACTAGTTCCTATAAACTGTTTTTAGTCGGTCGCTATAGGGAACTAGTTCCTATAAACTGTTTCTAGTAGGTGGCTATAGGAAACGAGATCCTATAAACTGTTTCTAGTAGGTGGCTATAGGGAACTAGTTATTATAAACTGTTTCTAGTAGGTGGCTATGTGGAACTAGTTCCTTTAAACTGTTTCTAGTAGGTGGCTATAGGAAAATAGTTCCTATAAACTGTTTTTAGTAATTCGCTATAAGGAACTGGTTTCTATAATCTGTTTCTTGTAGGTGGCTACAAGAAACTTGTTCCTATAAACTGTTTTTCGTAGGTTGCTATAGGTAACTAGTTATTATAAACTGTTTCTAGTAGGTGGCTATATGAAACTAGTTCCTATAAACTGTTTTTTGTTGTGGTTGCAGGTGGCTATATGAAACTAGTTCCTATAAACTGTATTTTGTTGTGGTTGCAGGTGGCTATATGAAACTAGTTCCTATAAACTGTATTTTGTTGTGGTTGCAGGTGGCTATATGAAACTAGTTCCTATAAACTGTTTTTCGTAGGTTGCTATAGGTAACTAGTTATTATAAACTGTTTCTTGCAGGTGGCTATATGAAACTAGTTCCTATAAACTGTTTCTTGCAGGTAGCTATATGAAACTAGTTCCTATAAACTGTTTTTTGTTGTGGTTGCAGGTGGCTATATGAAACTAGTTCCTATAAACTGTTTTTCGTAGGTTGCTATAGGTAACTAGTTATTATAAACTGTTTCTTGCAGGTGGCTATATGAAACTAGTTCCTATAAACTGTTTTTTTGTTGTGGTTGCAGGTGGCTATATGAAACTAGTTCCTATAAACTGTTTCTAGTAGGTGGCCATAAGAAACTAGTTCCTATAAACTGTTTTTTGTTGTGGTTGCAGGTGGCTATATGAAACTAGTTCCTATAAACTGTTTCTTGCAGGTGGCTATATGAAACTAGTTCCTATAAACTGTTTCTAGTAGGTGGCCATAAGAAACTAGTTCCTATAAACTGTTTTTTGTTGTGGTTGCAGGTGGCTATATGAAACTAGTTCCTATAAACTGTTTCTTGCAGGTGGCTATATGAAACTAGTTCCTATAAACTGTTTCTTGCACGTGGCTATAGGGTGTAGCATCCATAAATTGTTCAGAGAGGGTGGTTACAGTCGAATGTCATAAAGTGTTGGTATTTATCTCAATCCCCAGCCTTCTGCCTCATGTACTGTCAATCACTTCAATCCCCAAGTGGTTAGTTCGATGTTATTCTTCCCAAATAGAGTAGACCACTTTTCATATAGAAGTTTGCTGGGCTGGTCGACTTTCCTGTATGTGTACGGGTGTATCCTGCTCTGTTGTTTGGTTTCTGCTATGTCCTGCATTTACGTGTTCATTCCGAGAAAGAGAATGTCTGTGACACAAGTTGCACCACTCTCTAGGGAGCTTGTGTTAGACCTAGTTTTCCCATGATTTTTTGAGTGTTTAAATCGCTGGTGTGCTGAAATATACAACATGATATATCAACGACATTGCGGAACAACCTCTGTAACCATGTGGGAAGTCACGGGGCTCAGTAACTACTAATCAGACGTGAGCTAGTGTGTATATGGGCGGGGTCTTTGGAGTCACGTCAAACTAACCGCCCAACCTTCTGCCTTATGTAATGTCAGTCTTTTAAAATATAGATGTGACTCCTTTGACGAAGCCAAACTCTAGCATCTTTCCTCTTAGTCTACCTTCCAACTTTTCTGTCGCCACAAAGTAGTCAAGCTGTCACATGAACTGCAACTGCAAACGTGTAAATAATTGCTGATGTTTGACATCAGCGAACTAGCAACATTTGCAATGTGGAAAATAGGGGCGGGGCAGTGTTTTATACAGAGCTCAAGGTGCGTTGGTGAAACCAATAATTATGTGTGTATACGAATGCGTGTGTGTATGTGTGTGTGCGTGTGTGTGTCTGTGGGAAAGGGGGAACTCTGTGGTCAGCAAGCACCGACCGACTGGTGGCAAGCGGGCGGGGGGGGTGGGGGGGTGGTGGGGGGGGGGGGGCTACTGCTGCACTGGCGATCACAAATTGCTACCTACCTGCTATTGTTTTAGTGTGTCTTTAGTAAGCTGACAATGAATACGTTTTTTTGAAACAGTAGATGACGGATTTAGGAGCGACAGGATATCTTAGTAGACACCACGGTAGATAAAGCCAAACAGATCCTGGCTTAGACACCAGGGTAGATATAGCCAAACAGATCCTGGCTTAGACACCAGGGTAGATATAGCCAAACAGATCCTGGCTTAGACACCAGGGTAGATATAGTCAAACAGATCCTGGCTTAGACACCAGGGTAGACATAGCCAAACAGATCCTGGCTTAGACACCAGGGTAGACATAGCCAAACAGATCCTGGCTTAGACACCAGGGTAGATATAGCCAAACAGATCGTGGCTTAGACACCAGGGTAGATATAGCCAAACAGATCCTGGCTGTGCATCCTCAACAAATTTAAAATAAAAAAATAAAAAAATCAACAGGGCCAACATAGATGAAAAAAATGGAATGCAAAGTTTAGAACAACGTCCAAATTAACGGTAAAACCAGCAAACAGAACAAAATGAGCTACACTAACGGATCAGTAAGACAACATACAACCTAGAGAAGAGGTCTCAGCCAAGAATCTATACAAAGGGAAATAATTCAAACAATTTACAAAAATCTTCGGTTAATAATGAATTATTTCCCTTAAACTAATATTTTTCTTCAAGCAGGATGTAAAGATAAACATTTCATGTAGTCTTTCCGTTAGGTGTGAGGTTAGTACTTAAACAATGATTGTCAGACGAGAA